>OY813002.1:44380363-44465363 GCA_963681545.1 Germaria angustata | reverse complement strand
ACTGGTGCCATGAATCGTTTCATGGAACAGGTGAAGGCTGTAGAAAATAGGATAGGGAGGATTGAGGCCAGTTTGAATAATGATGCGTTAGGGGAGGTTATTAGGAGATTAGAGATCCTTGAAGGTGGGCAGGCGGCGGCATTAGGTCCCTTGCTTGCGGAGGAAGTACCACTTCAACGTCCGCTAACTGAGGATGATTATGATTTGAAGGACATAAGTCGCCTCCCTGATAATGTGAAAGAATTGCGAACATTCGATGGCAATCCTACCCAATTTATATCATGGATCCACTCGGTAGAAACTATTTTGAAAGACTTCGAAATTGTTAAACGAAGACCAATTTATCGCTCAATCATACAAAGTGTTCGGCAAAAAATCGGGACAGTTCCCTATGCGCTCGGGATGGCTACCACGGAACTTTCGAGCGAGAGATTGGCAACAGAATGGATACCATAACCAAAGTAAGCCAGCGTTACCCCCTCGTACCCCAGCAATAAAGTATGAACCAATGGAAGTGGATAAAACGATCCAATCTCGTCGAGTTAACTATATAAATAATCCCAGAACAGCTGAGAAGAGGGCTTCATCGGAGCTCTACTCGAACAATAAACAGCCCAGAGTGTATCATATGGAAACCCTATCTGAAGAGGACCAAACGACAGGAAAAGAGTTGGAAGAGGGTATATGCTCTGTGGATCACCACCAGGCAAATTTTATGGGGGAAGGCCCTCAAGCTTACCATATATAGAATATTCTACTGCCGCTGGGAATGTTTTGTGCTTCCTGATCGATACGGGCTCAAACAAGAACTTCTGTAGCCCACGCTTATCCCACGGCAGCAAACTTCTGAATAGGCCCATAAGTGTTCGGTCAGTAGGAGGAAACGTTAATATAGATAAAGTAGTCATAGGATCATTTTTTAAATTTGTAGGAATAAACGCATTAATAAAATTTTACGTCTTGCCACAGTTGACGATATTTGATGGAATAATCGGTGATGATACCCTTAAGGCTTTGGGCGCTATAGTAGATAGGGAAAAAAATATTTTAATCCTTAAAAAAGACCTTCAAATTCCACTGAAAGAGAAATTAACAACAGAGTCGAATTATATTTTAAACGATGAATATTTACCTAGGATAAGGATTAGAATAGAAGCGCTTATAAATAAGTATAAACCACTTTTTGGACCATTGGATGGCAGTGAATTAGCATCCACTAATGTTCGGGCAGAAATTAGGACAACTACGGAAGAACCGATCTATACAAAAAGCTATCCGTACCCTGTATGCATGAGGGAAGAAGTGGATAGGCAAATTAAGGAACTGCTCTCTGAAGGAGTCATAAGACCCTCAAAGAGTCCCTACAACTCTCCAATTTGGGTGGTGCCTAAGAAACCAAAACCGAATGGGGAAAAACAATACAGAATGGTTGTTGACTTTAAACGTCTGAATTCCGTAACCATCTCGGATACCTATCCAATTCCCGATATCACAGCCACACTCGCTAGTTTAGGTAATGCAAAATATTTCACAACAATCGACTTAACGTCAGGTTTTCATCAAATAGCCATGAATCCAAAAGATATACCAAAAACTGCTTTTTCGACAGCAAACGGTAAATTTGAGTTCCTAAGATTGCCTTTTGGCTTAAAAAATGCCCCGGCTATTTTCCAGAGGATGATAGATGATGTTCTGTCTATATCGACGACATCATCGTCATTGGAAAAGACATCGAAGATCACCTGGAAAATATAGAGACGATATTTAATAAATTGGGTGAAGCTAATTTGAAGGTTAACCTTGATAAAACGCATTTCATGAAAACCGAAGTGGAGTTTCTCGGGTATATCGTCGGATCAGAGGGAATCAAGCCAGACCCTGCTAAAGTTAAGTCTATTGAGAACTTGTTACCACCATCAAACCTAAAGGAGCTAAAAAGTTTTTTAGGGATGACCTCGTATTATAGAAGATTTATTCGTGACTATGCGAAGGTGGCAAAACCACTTACTAACTTAACTAGAGGAGAACATGCTCAGGTAAAAGCAAGCCAGTCTAGAAAAATCCCGATTATCTTAAACGAAGAGTCCTTGGCAGCATTCAACACGCTAAAAACGTTATTAACAACAGCTGAAATCTTGTCCTTTCCGGATTTTGAAAAACCTTTCAATTTGACCACCGACGCGTCTAATACGGCATTGGGTGCCGTGTTATCACAGGGGGAAATTGGTAAGGACAGGCCCATTGCATATATTTCTCGTTCGCTCAATAAAACTGAAGAGAACTACGCTACTAACGAAAAAGAAATGCTTGCCGTCATATGGGCTTTAGATAATCTCAGAAATTATGTATATGGGGCAAAGAAAATCCGAATATACACTGATCATCAACCTTTAACATTCACATTAGGAAACAGGAATTTTAATGCCAAATTAAAGAGATGGAAGGCACGAATAGAGGAGTACAACCACGAGCTGATTTACAAGCCAGGTAAATCAAACTATGTGGCAGACGCTCTCTCAAGACTAAAGACCATTTCGAATCATCTATATCATTCTTCTACTGATACGGCCAGTGAAGGAATGGCCATAGATCCAGAAGGCACTATAACTGCATCGGAAGGTAGGGGAAATGATACGGGCGACACTCTTACTGCCTCAGAAGGCCAGGAGGATGATGAGCTTTCTTCAGGAGCAACAGTTCATAGCGCTGATCAGGACTCCTCGGACTTAATCCCACATGTAGAGGTTCCTATTAATGTTTTCAGGAACCAAATAATAATTGGAATTGGAATGGACATGGTGGCAGTTGAAGAACCACACCGTGGGTATACTAGACATTTTGTGTCTTCAAAAAACTGGGATGAAAAAGCGTTAATTATGGTATTGAAAGAAAAACTTCGTCCAAATGTTCTAAATGGCATTAAAATACCTGAGAGCCTACTTGGAATTATGCAAAAAAATTTACATTGACCATTTTTCGGGATATAAGATTAGAATTACGCAGAGGATGGTAACAGACGTTACATCAAAAGAACGTCAATTTGAAATAATTGAAGCTGAACATAGAAGGGCACATCGTAATTGTAGGGAGAATAGGGAACAAATTCTAGAGCGTTATTACTTTCCGCATATGCAGGCTAGTATTAAGAAATATGTTATTAACTGCGATGTCTGTAATCGATGCAAATATGATCGGAAGCCTTCACGAGTTCATCATCAGGAAACCCCGGATCCCAAATATCCATGTGAAATTCTGCATATGGACATTATGGAGATTCAGGGACAGAAATTTATTACTTGCATTGACAAATTCACTAAGTTTGCAAAATTTTTCAGTATAAAGGATAGATCATTACTTCAGGTTAGAAAGAAATTGATTAGAATTTTACACTATTTTACAGTACCTAAAATTCTTGTTACTGATAATGAACGTAGCTTTTTGAGCCCTTTAGTGGAAACTTTCATCAAAGCACTAGGAGTGCAGCTATACCTTACACCAGCACAACGAAGCGAAGTAAATGGACAAGTCGAAAGATTACACTCCACGATAATTGAAATTTACAGATGTTTAAGAGTTGAGTATCCAGAGTTGTCTGTGAAAGAGCTAATTGAGATCTGTGTTGACAGGTATAACAATTCGATCCACTCTGTAACAAAGAAAAAACCTCGAGATTTATTTTTTAATAGAATTGATGGGACGGACTATGAAAAGTTGTTATCTGAGCAAAAGAAAGTGAATAGGGACCTCAGACACCTGTTGAAAAGAAACATTGCAGCCCGTAATGCGAAAATGAATAGGAAAAGACAAAACCCGAAAGATTATAGGAAAGGGGACGTAATTTTTGTGGCCATCAAGTCTATTAAGGGAAAGAATAAAGCTCTCTTTCGAAAGGAAATAGTCGAGAAGAATAATAAAGTAACAGTGCTGACAAGAAGTGGGAGGAAGATTCACAAAGAACACATAAAAAATTTAGGTACCCCAAGCCGAAAGAAAATTTTATTTAAATAATGGTAAAGTAAAATCAACAAAAGTAAATTGAAAGAAGAAAATTTAAATTTTATAACCTTAAACCCATAAAAAGGATATCAACCACACTAGTAGAAATATTTCTTGAACAAACTCACGAAACTTGTAAAGTATAGAATATGCCATATGTATATTAAAGGGTGGCTAGCACAGCTAAACAAGAGCATGTCTGTAAGTGGGATAGATCGCACCTCAGTAGGTTGGGGGAGGCATGCCTGCTTCCGACTAAAATGGAATCATACGATCCCTCCATGACAAGTTCCAGAGAAGTGCAAGTCCAACCCGGAATAAAAAAAAAGGAAAAAAGTAATAAAAGATATGTAAACTAAATTTGAAAGTTTAAATGAGATGAATAAAAATATTATAAGATTTAATTATAGCAAATATCGAATAGAATTTGGAACGATTTTCCGAATATTGGAAATGGTGGGTAGCCTACTATATTCTAGTTATCAGGGTTCAACTCCCTATTAAAACAATGGTGGATAACTAGCACACGTAGGTTACCAAGGTTCAACTCCTTCCAATACATGTAATGAATATAAGAAATAAGAATAAAAGAAAAAAAAAGGAAAAAATGAGAATATTTGATTAAATCAAGAGATTTGAAAATATAATAAGAACACATGCACTTATAAAAGAATAAAAATGACAGAAATTAATCCCTATATGCATTATACATTCATGATATCGTTTCATTCATATTTTCATACATTTATTTGACAAATATTCTTTACAGAATTTGAAATTTTTTTTTATCATGGACTTAAAACTAATCCTTTTCATGGCACTCAATTTGGCTCCATTCGCAAATGCCCTACAAATATACCAATATAAAACGTCGCTGGTTTCGCTGAAGATTGGTAATTGGTGGATAATTGATGGAAATTTGAAGTTAATACATGTAATCAACCTGGACGAATATGGGGAGGTGACTGCGAATATATCAACCTTAGTTCGAGAGCACATCCCACCAAGCAGAAATAAAGGTTTCATTTTGCACCACTTGTCGCAGATGCAGGAACGCCTCAGTGAGCTAACCAACGTTAACAAAAGATCAACCCGATCTATTGATTGGATTGGGTCGGCATGGAAATGGATAGCCGGAAGTCCAGACGCAACGGACTGGACTAATGTACTTAAAAGCCAGGAAGGCATTATTGAGAATAACAACGAGCAGTATAAAATAAATAAAGAACTTCAGCAGATCACAAATCAAGCTGCAAAAAAGATAAATGAAATAATAGCCAGACTGAATAACATAACGAGCGGCAAGGACTATAATCTAATCGAGCAAAACACCATCAACGAAATAATTGTCTTGAAGGACGAAATAAATGAGATTGTCCGAGCATGTCAAATGGCTAAAAACGGAATTGTTAATACAAACTTACTTAATCAAGCCGAAATCAACAGAATCTTGGATGAGTTGGAAACCTTGCCTTATAGCAATGTAATAGAAGCGGTCGAGTATGCGACACCGTCTGTTTACACAAATGGGTCACACTTGTTATATGTTCTATCTATTCCAAAACTGGGCAGGGATGTCTACAACCTTCTTCTTACTAGAGCCACCATTAACGAAGGCAGACAAATTGATTTACAATTCAAAAAAGTTCTGATAAATGAAGCTGAAACCTATGGAATAAGAGACGACTGCTTTTCAATGAATAACTCCACGGTATGCAAGAGATCATCCGTAGTTAAGCTAGCAGAAGACGATTGCCTTCACCGAATCCTGAAGGGTGGATCAGCAAAATGCAAATACAAATTTAATCAGGAGGAAGTCGTCGAAATATTGAATGAGGATGTTGTCTATGTCACAAATTTTGAGGGCATGATAAAAGCTAATGGGGAATCTAAGTTTTTGAATGGCACGTATCTTCTTCAACTCTCTAATGAATCGATAATAATTAGGAATCATACTTACTCGAGCAGTTCAGTTACGAAGACTCAAGCCTTACCACCAGTGCTTGCTGACGTAACACATGATGACCTATTGCTGGACATTAAGTATGTCCATGAAGTCAGTCTTAACAACATAAATCGATTGGACCATTTAGGCGTCAAACTTAACAATTCTGTAGGGGTCAATGTTGTGTTCATTGGTGTTATATTCGGATGTATTGCATGGCTTTGGTACCAACAAGTAAGGAAACTTAACCTCCCAGGAGTACAGTTTCAAATATCAAATACGGACTCTAAGGTCAGCGGGACGCAGACATTTAAGGAGGGAGGAGTTATAAACAGTGGCGGTTCTGCCAACCAAGCCGAACTTGCTGCATAAGCTCTTTTTATCCAACACGCGCATCCGGTTTGATTGCTCAAGTTCTGCTAACAATTTTGTGAGAAAGTAAATATGCTCGATCAGCGTCTGCTGCCAATAATTTTGTGAGAAAATAAATATGCTCGATCAGCGTCTGCATTCTTGCACATGTTGGTGCAACGTGACCTGCAAACCGACAAGCGAATGGGGTTGATGGAAAAACAGTTAGTCTTGGTTACGCACTCGTTCAACATTGTCGTTCGTTAATTAATTGCCTTGTAATAGATATTTGTTAATTAAAAGAATATAATTGCCTTGTAATAGATATTTGTTAATTAAAAAATAAAGAATAAAAATTAAGGATTCTTATAATATTCTCTAAATATTAAAATAAACGTGTTTTAATGCCGCTGTGGTTAGCGGCACGAATATATTTTTTTGGGTAAACCGATTGGTAAGTTTTAACTTGGAAGGAGAGAAACTGTTGACTGTTATTATAAATAATAACAAAATGTTTATTTATATACGGGAAAAAATTTGCTTACGTTACGCATTAAATATGCATAACAGAATAAAAAGAAAATATGGTTGGTGGAGGGGTGTGATAGCCCATGTCATACGACATACACTTAAGCCAGTGAAGGCTTGTTGTGCGCTCCCTTTCAAACTGCCAGAGTTCTGCGGCAGGATTCGAACCTGGGACCTTCGCACTACGAGTCTAGTACACTACCTACTAGTCTACGAAGGTCAGTTAAAAGAAAATATACTATATTAAGTGTTAATAAAATAAATTAAAAATACAAGCGTTTTGGAATATGTGTGAGTATTGTTGTTGGAATGAATTAAAAATGGCAAACATCAACGGATTTAGAGCTGACTTTGTTACTAGGATTGCCCAAATATTTACTGAACACAGCTAAAAGGCTGTGTTAAATGAGATACTACATTTTTACCACTCTCATGTTCGTAGTTAGAAGTCATACTTTGTGGTTTGGTTGAGACAGAGAGATAAAAAAGAATTTTTGTTTCTTTCTCCAAGCTTTGAGAAAGGAAACTTCAAACGTGTGAACCAGGTGTAACTTTCCACTTATGGTGATTTTCTTTTAGTAAAAGTGATGTTCAATATATCAATAACATACAATACATTTATTACTTTTAGTTGAAAACTTTAAACCCTTCGTATGGTTACATGAAAACGACACTAATATACCTACTTATGCATTTTTTGTTAGCTTCCCTAAAACCCTATCGGTGCATAAATTCACACACCCTATTATATATATCCAAGCCATATATTGCCACTATGTATACATCTTAATGGTTTGATATGGCTAACCAAAATCGAATTCCAGGTTATATTACAAACGGCACGTACCATTAAACCTATACCATTGTATAGGAGGCAATGAGCCCACAAAAAAGTTTTTTGTATGCACTAAGCACCTAATCCACTAACAACCGCAACGCGCTGGAATTATTTTAGCGAAATTCCGTCACAATGAGTGAAATGCAAAAAGCAACAAAATCATAAACTTAAAATATAATTACGACAAAGCGATAGCTGTTCGCCAGCTACTTTACGACTACGTAAAATTAATTATAAAAAAGCAGTACGAAAGTCAAGTTACCTTGAGCAAGTAATCAATCAGAAAATATATAGAGATGAATATAGACCAGTGATAGGAAACGAGATTTTCATTTCGGTATCAAAAAATTTTTCTGAGAGTACTTTTTTAACCTCAAGAGTAACAAATCTTATTTTTTTTTTAATTTTTATTAAACAGTAAAAAAATCTTTGTGGAAAACAAAAAGTTAACAAAAACCATAAACCAATACATGAAAAGTTCATTTTACCTATAAACAAAACATTTTTAAAATTTATTTTGTACTTTTTAAGATATAAATTATACTTTAAACTGAAAAAGCCCCTAGATAAATAGCGCCAATTGAATGGATTTGGGTTTATTTCGAAAATAATTTTCTCTTACATTTTAAGACCATTTCCAAAAAAACTTCCTCCATCACATTAAAGTCAAAATTATTGAGTATTGTCCTTCAAATAAGCCCAAATCTATACCAGTAGCGTTATTCACCTAGGATTTATTTCAATTTAAAGTTTTATCCTTAAAAAAATACCCAATATAAAATTTTACATATTAAAAAAAAATTAACAGAGGACATAAATATACATATATGTTTAAATACAAATTCATTATAATATTATATTGTTTGTTGTTGGCTTAGCTAGGTATATGCCTGCATTTCATTGGCGCTAACCAAATCATCAGTACCCTTTAGCCAAATCATGATTGAAAGCATTCAAACCTTGTATACTTAAGCCACAGACTACAAACAATATATGAGAATTCAAACAGAACTCAATCATATTTTTCTATTTGTAATCAACAAAAACACAAAAGTATAAATAGCTTTAGAATGCTTTTGTACAATCATAACACAACAAACAATTATAATTGACTTGCGTCTTTTTATTTTTTCTTTTTTCTCATATATTGTTTGTAGTCTGTGGCTTAAGTATACAAGGTTTGAATGCTTTCAATCATGATTTGGCTAAAGGCTACTGATGATTTGGTTAGCGCCAATGAAATGCAGGCATATACCTAGCTAAGCCAACAACAAACAATATAATATTAAAATGGTTATTTTGGAGAATATCTCGAATAACGAATTTGATAAATATTGTTACAAATTCATTATTATAACTAAATAATCTATTTTAACTAATAGTTATGTAAAAAACAAACAATAGCTATACTAAAACAGATGCATTTAAGACGTATCACTGAGAGTATCAAATGTAACAGAGGAGTAACACGGTATTTTTTCAAATCAAATAGTATCAAAAAAAGTACGATCGTAACAACTTTTCCATCACTGATATAGACTCTCCGTATGATTCTCCTAGTTGAATGAAAGCTTTCATTGAATAAGTCAACCACTTAACTTTCTCTGCAAAAGCTTTCATTCAGATGAGAAATCGAGAGCGAGAGAAAGATACATAAATTTTCTATACATATCCCAGCTGAATTGAAGGTTGAGAAACATACGATGAGGTGTGTGAGATGGGACTAAGTCCATAAAAAAGCTAGTTTTTTAAAGCTATAATGTTAAGACTATAGGTACCATAAGAATACTACCTGATATTAAAACTAGATGTTTGTAACATATATATATATATATATATATATATATATATATATATATATATATATATATATATATATATATATATATATATATATATATATATATATATATTAGGCATTTGCAAAAGCACAAAACACAAGTAATTAAGTACATCCTCTTTTTTCGTTTATTTGTTTTATTGTACTCTTATCTTAAAAAAGCAAATGGCTGTTCTCTTATGTATAAGAAACAAACACAATAAATATTGTGTTTGTACAAAATAAATACGGCGTGGTAGAGCATAGGAAAAGTAAGCAAAATTAATAACAAGACATGCACACGCTTGGAGTTATGGCAAGCCGTACTTAAACCATTTATTATAATACTTGGGTATTTTTGTAATTTTTATTAAATTTGTAAAAAATTAAATTTTTACTTAATTAGATTCTAATATCAAATTATCAACATATCTACCTAGAGTCACAGTCTTGTTGAACCTTCGTAGTGAACGGACGTATTAGCGGAGTTTTTTCTTACATACTAAACAAACAAAAATTACAAAAAAAATATTCGTAATAACTACTGTTTTGTAATAAGTACTCATTTTGTGAAATTTGCTTTATTTGCACTAATAATATTTTTCATATCATCTGAAACAACAAAAAAAAAAACACAAACAGAGTGACTGAGGAATACTCTGCATGAGTACCTCAAAAACAAAAAAATTGTGAAGTGAGTTCTAACGGCAGGAATGCCTATTTTGCTGTGAGTTCTGAAGCTCTTAATGCGAACAACAAAAATAAAAAAATTGATGATAGTCTTTTTCTAACGGCAAAGCCAATCTTACGTGAGCGATCAAATTCGCTTACTCCGATGCCAACTAGTGATTCTATAACATTACCGCTGCCTAGTACATCTTTATTTAAATCAGCGCCATTATCCGCTCCGGGCTCGTGTTCATCACTTAACCCAGTTATCACTATAGACGATAATATTCAGAAACCTAAAGTGCCTGTCGGAATGGACAGATATATAACAGTAATTAAGCGCGGGCGAAGCCCAAATTCATCTAAAATCTCATCTGTTCCGAAGATATCCAGGGATAACGACGCCGCCTTAGCTAACCGACAAAACCGTTTTAAAATATTGCAAGAAGACAACGACAAACCCGAAGTGTCCTCGAAAAAAACCTCCAAACCACCACCAATCTATTTGAGGGAAAAGAATTCGAACAGACTTTTTACAAAATTAATCTCGGCCATCGGTGAAAAGGCATTTCACATTGTTCCAATAAAACGTGGTAACATTGATGAGACAAAAGTTCAAATATACGATGAAAAAGACTTCCGCAAAATGGTCACTGAATTTGAGAAAAATAATACAAGTTTTTACACGTTCCAGCTTAAGAGCGCTAAAGGCCTACAGGTCGTACTGAAGGGCATAGATTCTTACGTTGTTCCTGCTGAAATTAAAGATGCTCTCACCCTCCAAGGATTCAAGGTAAAAAATGTATCCAACATAATAAACAGGGAAAAAGATCCCCCAACCTTTATTTCGCGTTGAACTGGAGCCTAATGATATAAATTGAAGAAAAATGAGACACATCCTATTTATAACTTAAAATATCTCTTATACCGGAAAATCACAGTAGAAGAACCACACAAGCGTTCAGGACCCGTACAGTGCCATAACTGTCAAGAATATGGCCATACGAAAAGTTACTGCAAATTGCCTACTCTTTGTGTTGTGTGCGGTGAATTGCATGATACTGCTATTTGTAATAAGTCGAAAGATGAAAAAGAAAAAAAGTGCAGCAATTGTGGAGGTAATCACACTGCTAACTACAGGGGATGTCCTGTATACTCTTTCGTTAAAAAGGCTATGAGTCAAAAGCCTAAAGTAGTCCCAGCGCAAACAGGAAGTTCGTTCTCCACCACTTATCCTGTAATGGCCCAACCAATCACTACTCAAGTATCGTATGCTGACGCTGTGAAGGTCAACTCTGTTCCCATGCAAAAAGTGTCACCACCAAATAATTCAACGAATGCAAACGCAAGCTTTAATTTTAGTCGCCTCGAAAGTACTATTGATAATCTGGTGCAAACTATAAACAACTTTACAACAAATATGACTAGCATGATGCAAGAAATGCTGCGAATGAAGAACACTCTACTTCTAGCATTAGTTAACAAGCCATGAACACGTTAAAGTTATGTTTCTGGAACGCAAACGGCATTCGCCAACATAAAAATGAACTAGAGCACTTCCTCACGGTGAAGAATATTGATATAATGTTGGTATCTGAGACTCATTTGACTTCGAGAAGCCTTTTTAAAATGAGTGGCTACACCTTATATGATACAAAGGACCCGAGAGGAAGAGCATGCGGAGGATCAGCAATTCTAATAAAGTCAAGAGTCAAGCACTATATTCTTGAGAACACTTGTGAAGACCATCTACAAGCAACAAATATTTGCATCGAAAATTTTTGTTCAAATCTTGTGATATCATCAGTTTACTCCCCTCCCAGATTTTTAATCAGTGAGGATCAATACGAGGATTTTTACAAAACTCTTGGCCCTTGTTTCGTAGCAGCTGGAGACTACAATGCAAAACATACGTTCTGGGGATCGCGTCTTATTACACCTAGAGGTTGAGCATTGTTCAACACAATTTCAAAAATGGGTTTGGATGTCATTTCCACTTACTGGCCTACTGACAAAAAATTCCGTATGTTATAGATTTTGGGGTCATGAAAAATATCCCTAGGGATTTAATTCATGTTGAAGCTTCACATGATCTCTCCTCCGATCACTCTCCCACGATCGTTACAATTTGTAGCCCACTAAGAAGTGACTTACCTCACCCATATGTGAAGATGATAAATCGTGTTAACTGGCTGGGGTTCAAAAAATATCTCAGTAGTCATTGTACGGAAAACATCAGGCTAAGAACTCCCGATGATATTGAACTTAACATTGCCAATCTTACCGAGAATATTAAACAGGCTGCTAAACATGCCACTACCTCCCATCCGCAGACTGGGTTTAATAGAATTTATTCTGCGGATATTGAACGTCTCGTATGTGAAAAAAGAAGAGCTAGAAGGGAATAGCAACAGCACAGATCGCCCCAACATAAAATCAGACTTAGAGAATGGACTAAACGACTCCAAGAGTTGCTTGCATCTGAAAAATCTGCTTCTCTTAAGAACTATCTGGAAGGTCTCGATGTCACAGCAGCATCTAATTACTCCTTGTGGCGCGCTGCCGTTGAGTCTAAGCCACCCCTGCGCACTTCTACCGGAGGTTGGGCAAGAACTAATACTGAAAAAGGTAACATATTAGCAGGTCATTTAAAAAACGTATTTACCCCAAACACATGTACTGGTGCTGTTGATTTGCCGAGCGTAGTTGCTCTACCCCCTCGACCCATAAAGTTTAAGATGCTTGATGTACAAAAACTAATTGCTGAAACCAATCCAAAGAAGGCCCCGGGTATTGATGGAATTAGTAACAAGATGCTGATGCAGTTGCCTCGTATTGCTATTAGAATCCTGTTATTCATTTTTAATGGCATTTTACGACTGGAGTATTACCCTCACAGCTGGAAACTTGCCATGGTCAAAATGATTCCAAAGGCGGGTAAAGATCTTACTAATTCTGAGTCATATAGGCCAATAAGTTTGCTGTCAACAATTTCAAAGCTCTTTGAAAAACTTCTCTTGACAAAATTGTCCCCAATTCTAGCTGATAATGGATGCATACCGGCCCATCAATTTGGTTTTAGAAGTCAGCATAGCACCATTGAACAAACTCATAGATTGGTTCATTTCATAAGAAGAACATTTGAAGAAAGAAAGTATTGTTCTTCCCTCTTTATTGATGTCTCTCAGGCATTTGATAAAGTGTGGCATGAAGGCCTAATTCTAAAATTGAAGACATATCTACCAATAAACATTGTAAATCTTTTGGAAAGTTATATTCTTGCCCGGCAGTTCACTGTCGTGGAAGGAGACTTCATGAGTGTGCCCGAAACCATTTCATCTCGGGTGCCTCAGGGGAGTATACTGGAGCCAGTTTTGTATTTGATTTATACCTGTGATATGCCCTTGAGCAGTAATATCCTCACTTCTACTTTTGCCGATGATACAGCCTGCCTTAGTATGCATGAAAACCCTCACGAGGCATCCCGATATCTTCATGAACATATTAACCTGTTGGAGCTGTGGTTGAACTTATGGAGAATAAAAGTAAATGAACAAAAGTGTGTTCATGTCACATTTACCCTACGAAGAGACACTTGTTCCCCCATTCGAATCAACAATCAAGTTGTTCCTCAACATTCACAGCTGAAATACCTTGGTATACATCTTGACCGACGGCTTACATGGAAACACCACATTGACTCTAAGCTAACACAAATGAAGCTTAAATTAACCCAGATACACTGGCTGATTGGTAGAAATTCTACCCTCAGTCTAGATTGTAAACTTTTAATATACAAGTCGCTTTTGAAACCCATATGGTGTTACGGAATTCAACTATGGGGCACTGCTTCAGCTTCCAATGTAGAGCGAATACAACGTATGCAAAACAAAATTTTAAGGTTAATAACATCGGCTCCTTGGTACATGAAAAATTCAATTTTACATCGTGATTTAAATATGCCACTTGTGACCGCTGAAATTGCAAAATATGCAGGCAAATATTTAACGAAACTAGAGTCCCATCCTAATCCCCTTGCTCGTAACATCTTGAACTTTCCTGGACACATCCGCCTAAAAAAGAGGGATACTACGTCTTTAGTACGCAACACTCCAGATGAAACTTTTTAAAAATATATTTATGCTAAATACGATTCTAATGTATTATTAATTATTATCACTTAGTTTATGTCTGACACTGGTTGGGCCTAATAATTATTTATATATTTAAGATTTGAATACTTATTGTTAGTTCAGATGTGAAGATACAATAAATAAATATAAGCATGCAAAAAAAAATATCTACCTAGATATCGTCATCTAAATTTACAAAAGTCATATTTGCGTTGGAAAAATTTTACAAAACTTGAAAAACAATTTAAAAAATAGCTTAAACTGGAAAAAATTTTAAGTTTTGATTTTGAATAAGTTTACAAATCTTTTTTTGCATATCTCCTGCACTTGCTCGCATGTGACTTAAGGTGAATTCACCCGTTCGTTCTGCAGGAAATTTTCGTTGAGAGACAATTTTAGTTTACTGAGACTTTGCTCATAGAGGATTCACCCGCTTCGAACAAATATTCTGTAGAAACAAAGCTACCATATGCAACAACTCTGTAAATGTTGTGTGTTACTTTTACAAGCCGGCAGCACAGTGGCAGTTGATTGCAATTTGCATTGTTTTAAATTTAACAAATTTTTATAAAATAAAAAATATACAAATGAATAAAAGTTGAGTGCATGTTCTAATAGCTATTTTGTTAAATAAATATAAAAAATTTACAAATATACTCTGTATATTATTGTACATACATATGTATGTACATATAATATGATGTGGCAGCTCATTTCAATTGTACATAAAAAATGTATATATCTGGCAGCTCAGTTCAATTCGTTCAGGTCGATAATTAAAATTAAACCAGCGATAGGCAAAAATACATATAAACATTTTGTTTGCCCTCACAAACACACATAAAGAATCACTATTGCCAGATCTGACATTTTCATGTCATACCTAAATTTGAAATCTTAAATCTCCATTTTCTCATAAAAATTTTGTTCATAAGAACTAGTATTTCCTCAGGTTAATTTCATATGAATTTCTGGGGATCTCACTTTTTGCATATGGCAACGCTAATTTCTAACAACAAGCGTAGCACTTCCATCGTGTTTGAATGCTCGAGTGAGACTGATTTATGTTTTTTATTTCTCTGCAATACGTGTGCACATGTACACAAAAAAAGAGCGTAAGCATTGGCGCGGCGCCCTTGTTTTGCGTATCCCTGAATTAAACCAATTCAAGCAAAAATTGTTCCGCATTAAATTTACTCTCTTTCTCTCACTCTCTCAAAAATAGAGACGTCAAACTACATATAAAAAAATCGTTCGGAACGTTCAGAACGAACGGGTGAATTCACCTTTATGAAACTAAACATTCAAGCGTTGTTTAACCCTTATTGGGGCGGGCATATGCTTCTTAAAAATATAAAAAAATATATAAAAAATTTATAAAAATAAAAATAAAATTTTATTAAACCAAAATTTAATTACTCAAATATTAAATTTTGGGATGGGTATAAAATATCTTATTTTTGCGTGGTTGGAAAATAAAACACATTAAAAAGTCATAACCATTGCTTGATTTCAATGCTTAAAATACTCATATGGTAAAATAAATACGTAGAAAAACACTTACAGCATATCAGCAAAAAATAGTTTTACTTTGACTTATAATACTTTGACTTTTATATAAATGCTCTGAGCGTATAAAGATAATAAAGATTGTCTTTACATTTGTCTCTCTCTTTATTTGTTTGCTTTGATCCTCTTTTGTATTTAGCTTTAAACTGAGAATCATTAAAAAAAAGTAAATGTATTTGAATTTAAATGTACTTGTGCAAAGCCTACCGTGAACGTGTTCTTGCAAGCTACTCGCAATGTGTCGTGGAGAGATATCAGCCATTTTCATAAGGTAGATTCGAATTCTCTTAAGTGTGCTCCTAAGCTAAGTATGGAGCACATTAGCCCAAATAATTTCCAGCGGATGAGAGTCAACTTAGCAGCACAGGTTTTAAGTCAACTTTTTTAAATACTGCTGAATATTTAGAGTTCTTTAATAATCTTTTCGATCTTTTTAATAGTCGTACAGATTCCAGAGCATTCACTTGCTCTGTAGACTAGTTGGAAACTCTTAGGCAAGCCTCCAAAAAACTATCAACTTTTAAGATTATAGATGAAAAGGGAAAGGATATAACTAATAAAACTAAATTCATTTCTGGATGGAAAGAGAATATTTCAGCTTTGAAAAGTCTTTGGCGATATCTAAACCAGGAAGGCTTTGACGGACTTAAAACACATAGGTTGACTCAGGACCATCTAGAACAAATCTTTGGTCAAACTAGAAACGGTTCTGGTAATTCTGTTCGCATCATACCTAGGAACTTTTCTAGCTCTTTCCAAAAGCGTTAGGGTTTGCATTATGTAAACGTAGTAGTAAATGGTAATTCTAAGGATATATCCCCCGACGACAAAATTTTAGATTTTTCTATAGTGGATTTAGCATATAGTTTTGACAAAAACAACATACAGTGGGAAAATTTTCATTCTTTACCGAATCCTTGTCTTTCAATGAGCGAAGCAGATTTTAAAGACAAAAATCACAGCATTAAAGAAAGTGCATTTTTAGAAAGAAATGCTTTTGTTTATGTTTGCGGGTATATATTTTTTTCCACTAATTTTTATATATTGTATATTCAGAACTGAACTAATAATAAGTATTCAAATCTTAAATATAGATATAATAATTAGGCCCAACCAGTGTCGGACATAAACTTAGTGATAATAATTAAAAATACATAAATGTCGTGTTAAGCACAAAAATATTTTCAAAAAGTTTCATCTGCGGTGTTGCGTATTAAGGCCGTAGTATCCCTCTTTTTTAAGCGGATGTATCCAGGAAAGTTCAAGATGTTACGAGCAAGGGGATTAGGATGGAACTCGAGTTTTGTTAAATATTTGCCTGCATATTTTGCAATTTCAGCGGTCACAAGTGGCATATTTAAATCACGATGTAAAATTGAATTTTTCATGTACCATTGAGACTTGTATATTAAAAGTTTACAATCTAGACTGAGGGTAGAATTTCTACCAATCACCCAATGTATCTGGGTTAATTTAAGCTTCATTTGTGTCAGCTTAGAGTCGATGTGGTGTTTCCCTATATTCCGTCGGTCAAGATGTATACAAGGTATTTCACCTGTGAATGTTGAGGAACAACTTGATTGTTGATTCGAATGGGGAAATAAGTGTCTCTTCGTAGGGTAAATGTGACATGAACACACTTTTGTTCATTTACTTTTATTCTCCATAAGTTCAACCACAGCTCCAACAGGTTAATATGTTCCTGAAGATATCGGGATGCCTCGTGAGGGTTTTCATGCATACTAAGGCAGGCTGAATCATCGGCAAAAGTAGAAGTGAGGATATTACTGCTCAAAGGCATATCACAGGTATAAATCAAATACAAAACTGGCCCCCAGTATACTCCCCTGTGGCACACCTGATAAGATAATTTCGGTCACACTCATGAAGTCTCCTTCCACAACAGTGAACTTCCGGGCAAGAATATAACTTTCCAAAAGATTTACAATGTTTATTGGTAGATATATCTTCAGTTTTAAAATTAGGCCTTCATGCCACACTTTATCAAATGCCTGAGAAACATCAATAAAGAGGGAAGAACAATACTTATTTTCTTCAAATGTTCTTCTTATAAAATGAACCAATCTATGAGTTTGTTCAATAGTGCTATGCTGACTTCTAAAACCAAATTGATGATCCGGTATACACACTTTATAAGTTAGAATTGGGGACAATTTAGTCATGAGCAGCCTTTCGAAGAAATTGTTGGTAAGATCTTTGCCCGCCTTTGGAATCATTTTGATCATGGCAAGTTTCCAGCTGTGTGGATAATACTCCAGTCGTAAAATGCCATTAAAAATAAACAACAGAATTCTAGTAGCAACACGAGGCAACTTCATCAGCATCTTGATACTAATTCCATCAATACCCGGAGCTTTCTTCGGGTTGGTTTCAGCAATTAGTTTTTGTACATCACGCATCTTAAATTTCATGGGTCCAGGGAGTAGAGCAACTACACCCAGCAAATCAACAGCACCAGTACATGTGTTTGGGGTAAATACGTTTTTTAAATGACCAGCAAATATGTTACCTTTTTCAGTATTAGTTCTTGCCCAACCTCCGGTAGAAGTGCGCAGGGGTGGTTTGGATTCAACGGGTGTTTTAAGTTTTTTAGCAGTGCGCCACAAGGAGTAATTAGATGCTGCTGTGACATCGAGACCTTCCAGATAGTTTTTAAGAGAAGCAAGCAACTCTTGGAGTCGTGTAGTGCATTCTCTAAGTCTGATTTTATGTTGGGGCGATCTGTGCTATTGCCATCCCCTTCTAGCTCTTCTTTTTCACATACGAGACGTTCAATATCCGCAGAATAAATTCTATTAAACCCAGTCTGCGGATGGGAAGTAGTGGCATGTTTAGCAGCCTGTTTAATAATTTCGGTAAGATTGGCAATGTTAAGTTCAATATCATCGGGAGTTCTTAGCTTGATGTTTTCTGTACAATGACTACTGAGATATTTTTTGAACTCCAGACAATTAACACGATTTATCACCTTCACATATGGGTGAGGTAAATCACTTCTTAGTGGGCTACAAATTGTAACGATCGTGGGAGAGTGATCGGAGGAGAGATCATGAGAAGCTTCAACATGAATTAAATCCCTAGATATATTTTTCACGACGCCAAAATCTATAACATCCGAAATTTTTTGTATGTGAGTAGGCGAGTAAGTGGGCTCCCCGCTCGAAATGACATCCAAACCCATTTTTTAAACTGTGTTGAACAACGCTCGACCTCTAGGTGTAATAAGACGCGATCCCCAGAACGTATGTTTTGCATTGTAGTCGCCAGCTGCTACGAAACTAGGTCCAAGAGTTTTGTAAAAATCCTCGTATTGATCCTCAGTGATTGAAAATCTGGGAGGGGAGTAAATTGATGATATCGTCATGGAATAGCAAAAATAATTTTTTACGAGCTTATTAAGGAGAAACCTTATCTTTGTTGCAATAAAATAACGCATGATGATGTTCTTAATATTTTTATCAGAATTAGAATTCCATCAAAAACCGGTAAAAATCCTAAATACGCTGCAATAAACGTGATTTACAAATGCTCTAACTCATGAGTTTTCATTTATTGGTATAGTTTTCATTTATTATACATATATATTCATGATACCACACTATGTAACCCTTAACTATGCATTGTCTTTTTGTTTGCTTTTTATTATTTTATTATGGTGGTTGCTTAATACTACTCTCCACACTAACATCACATAACACGTACAAACATACAAACGTACCTGATTTTTAATGTGCTTGATTTTTTTAATGTACCTGATTTTTTAATGTATATAATGAACTTACAGCACATTACACAAAACATTACAGTACACGATACCATAAATTTTGTAAAATAAACAAAAAATATATATTAAAAGATTAAAAACAATAAACAAATGATTATGTGAATTTTCATTTTTTTATATATTTTTGTAAATTATGTAAAATTATCATGAATTTTGAAGTCTTATTTTTGTGTATTGGATTGTCTAAGCTCATACATACATATGTACATATTTTAAACAAATTTATTTATCTTAACTTTAATCTTATCGTATCCCAGTACACAAAAAGGTTTCAACAAAATTGAAATATTGAAAATGCATCTTGCATTATTTTAGAACTTTGTCTTTTTGTTTGCTGGGATGGCATCGAGGAATCATGAAATGATAACAAATCTATCATAATCCAGGAGTAAGTGCAGTGAAAATAAAATGTAAATGCATTAATAGCTTCTCCTTACTCAAGACCATCATGCGTGGTGAAGAGCCACATCCTACAAGAGGTGATGCTGTTTATAGCAAAACATGATGGATCTAGACCAGAAAAGGTCGAAAAAAATTATTACTCATAGCTCCTTGTTTTTAATTGTCGCCATTTTTGTATCTCTTTTTATTTTGTTTACTCCGCAATAGAGACGATAAAACGCTGTTTTGGAAGACAACATTATGGAACATGCCATAATACCACCGATGTAAGTATATTGTAGTTGCTAAAACTTTATTTAATTTGAGCCGTATTTAATATTACTTTATTTGATTTGAATTTCTTTTCTTTCCAGCCATTGGTGATCAAGAACAAAAATATAATCTTAAATGGCCCATGATGTCAACGTGGAATTTGCTACCTACCAGCTTTTAGAAACCTCACCATGTAGAATTAAGTTTATTTTTTCGTTTATTATTATTATTATTATTATTATTTATTGAATGTGAAATATTAATAACAAATAAGTTTTCATATCTTAAATGTAAAATTATACATTATGTAATTTATAAGTTTTTAAAAAATTTTTTTCTTTGTACAAAAATATTAGAAAAGTTGAAATTTGTAAAACTTTTGTATACGCTTATGTAAATTTGTCAAAAGTATAATATAATTTTTAATATATTACATTATGCATATAAATTTATAGAAATACACAAACATTTTGTATTATACAATTATTCCAAATAAATATAATGAATATAAATTGCTCTTTAAAATAGATTGCCTTATTTATTACAAGGACAACATTTGAACTCGTTCAATGTAAATTTTAATACATTTATTTATTTATTTATTTATTTATTTATTTATTTATTTATTTATTTATTTCAATCCATTTGGCCATTTGGCCAAAAAAACGTATTACATAGCAAAATAAGTAGCAATACCTGAGTAAATTAAATCGAATAAACTGATCCAAAGCGACTATAAATCGACTATTTCTAATCTTAAATCAAAATTTTATTAACTTAAGTTATGTTTTTCCTATGGCCATTTACCAGCAAGAAACATTCGCGTAGGCAAAAAAAAGTGTGCTAATTACAAGGCAATCAAGCTCAAGTAGTGCCTAACAAGTTTGAGCCGAAAGACATTGTTTGAATGTGAAAAAATTCTGAGTTCTTGTGGTAAAATATTCCACCAGCGAGCAATCCTAACAACGAAGGATCTACTAAAAGTAGGAATCAGTACCTGCTTATTCCTAGTGGAACGAGAAAAACTAAATCGGTTGCACAATTGCACAACGACACCATCCCTATACGTCCTATAAAAGAAAAATATATTTCGGATTTTAACGAATTCCATAAACGAGTTGCCCAAGAATTTAATTACAAATTCCGAATTATGCAACGCCTACGCACATTGTAAACATACCTAACAATAGAATTGACCACACATCGTAATCTTGCCAAATTCCCCAGAATAGTACCTGAAAAGACCTCTATACCATAAAAAATCAGAGGCATCATTATTGCCTTAGCCAATTTCCGCTTAATCTCGAATGGCAGATAGATATTTGTGGAGTATATCCTACGCAAAATAAACACAATTCTTCGATGAATAGACGCAATATGATGCTCGAAACTCAAGCGATTATCAATAATTACCCCTAGGCATTTATGTTCACTAACAAATTCAATGCGTTGGGTCGACACTAAAATATTCAAATCAGAAATTGAACTAGCGAAAGATCCAAATATCAAAGCCTTAGTTTTAAGTGGATTTATAGCTAGAGAATTCTCAGTTACCCAATGCGAATTATCTTGCAAGCAAGAGTTAACATTACGCTCTAAGACATTTACTTATATATTAAACAGCAGTAGAATGTCATCAGCAAAGACAAAAGGGCGGCATAAATTCATGTCAACTACGTCAATAAGGTCATTAATATACAGAATAAATAATAAAGGCCCAAACACAGACCCCTGAGGTACACCAGAACGAAGCCAAAGACAATTCGAATAAGTATTATTCAATTCAACAAATTGTTGTCTATCCATAAGAAACGACATAACTAAACTGCATGCTGATCTCGAAAAGCCAAACTTATCCCTCAATTTAATCAACATAGTCAAGTGCCTTCGTAGACTAGTAGTTAGTGTACTAGACTGGTAGTCCGAAGGTCGCAGGTTCGACTCCTGCCGCAGACTCCGGGTGTCTCTGCAGATAAGCCCAGTAGCTTCGCAGTTTGTGTTTGTTAATTAAAAGAAAAAAAAGTAAGAAATGGAATTAAAAGCCTTAGTCAAATCCAATGAAACAAGCAAAGACAATTTCCTATCTTTGTCATTAGCCCTAATGGAATCAGTTATGTTAACTAACAATGAAGTTGTATTGAAATTACGACGAAAAGCATATTGCGAATCAGAAATCTGACTTCTGCAATGCAACAAAATCTGATTCTTAATTATATGCTACATCACCTTCGAAAGTGATGGAAGAATCGAAATAGGCCTCAGGTCATTCAGGCTTCTAATTGTGCTAGATTTGGGAATAGGAACTACCCTCGCAATCTTCCAATCACTTGGAAACACAGAACACGTCAAGATATAGTTTATCAAATGCAAAATCATATTGGAAATTAGGGGATATATCATCTTAATAAACCGTATGGGAATCCCATCAACCCCAGTTGATTGGGATTTAATCTTATTAATTGCATCAAGAAGTTCAGCTTCATCTATGCAGCGGAAAGAGAACAATCCCATATTATCCGCAAAATCATCAAAACTAACGCTACTACGTTGGTCAATCTCCACCCCAGAAACAAAAAACTCATTAATAACATTAACATCCTCATCACACATCATTCCACCCGAAGCGACACAACCATTTCCTTTTAACAGCCTCCAAATACCGTTATTATCTAGCCCAGAAAACAGTCTAGCATAGTGCCCTCTCTTAGCACGCCGCATCACAGATTTCGCCTTGTTGCGGTATCTACAATAAATTTCCCAATTAGCCATCGTAGGGTTCGAATAATAGGCGGTAAATGCCATATCACGAAGCGATCTGGCCAAAACAATCTCCCTAGAACTCATCCACCCATTGTCATTCAAACGAATCATCCTCATAACTGGTACAAACGAGTTTTAAGTTTCTATTATAATAATAGAATTAATAAAAATAAATATCAATACAAAATTCATTTAAACAGATAGGTGGATGGGCAGGCAATAAAATTTCAGCATAGTCAATCAATTTATAAATTTATCAATTTAGATGATAGATATTTTAGATGATAGAAGCACTAATGGTTTTACCCAATTATTTTAAGGATGATTAAGGATGAAATAAAATTGATACATCAGTTATAAGATTGAATATTTTCCCTAAAACGTTTACTTACCTTTCTTAAACAATTCATCACCCAAAATTAAAAAGTGCAAAAGATGAGCATCTAATCACTATTTGCGTATGATGACCTGGTTTAAATAAATTAAAATAATTTTTATAAGTACACCTGTGTTGAAAATATTTAAGGCATTATTATTTGTGTTGTTAAAAGGATATTATTGATACTGTAGAGGGATTAGTTTTTGAGTTACTATTTTTTCTATTTGTCTTACCTTGACTTAAATAATTCGCCATCTTTTAGCCAGTCATTGAATATTAGGTGCATACATATGTATGAAAGTATGTATGTCCATCTAGCAGAACTCCACTGCACGTCCACCACTTATGGCCCTGTTATAATTTGTAACGTGGGCTAGAAAACAATACGAAAATTTTTGTTTTGGAATTAAATTTAAATTAAAATTATATTTAATTATATTAAACATAATTTGTTGAACCTTCGTAGTGAACAGACGTATTAGCGGAGTTTTTTTTACATACTAAACAAACAAAAATACAAAAAAAAATTCGTAATAAGTACGGGTTTTGTGAAATTTGCTTTATTTGCACTAATAATATTTTTCATATAATCTGAAACAACAAAAACAAAAAAAAACACAAACAAAGTGACTGAGGAATACTCTGCATGAGTACCTCAAAAACAAAAAATTGTGAAGTGAGTTCTAACAGCAGAAATGCCTATTTTACTGTGAGTTCTGAAGCTCTTAATGCAAACAATAAAAACAAAAAATCGGATGACAGTCTTTTTCTAACGGCAAAGCCAATTTTACGCGAGCGATCAACCTCGCTTACTCCAATGCCAAGTAGTGATTCCTTAACATTACCGTTGCCTACTTCTTCTTTATTTAAGTCAGCGCCATTATCCGCTCCGGGCTCGTGTTCATCATTTAACCCAGTTATCACAGTGGACGATAATATTCAAAAACCTAAAGTGCCTGTCGGAATGGACATATATGTAACGGTGGTAAAGCGCGGGCGAAGCCCAAATTCATCCAAAATCTCATCTGTTCCGAAAATATCAAGGGACAACGACGCCGCCTCAGCTAATCGTCAAAACCGGTTTAAAATATTGCAAGATGACAGCGACAAACCCGAAGAATCTTCGAAAAAAAAACTAAAACCATTACCAATCTATCTGAGGCAAAAAAACTCAAACACATTTATTAAAAAACTAATCTCGGTCATTGGTGAGAAGGCATTTCACATTGTTCCAATAAAGCGTGGTAACATTGATGAAACAAAAGTTCAAATATATGATGAAAAAGACTTCCGCAAAATGGTTACAGAATTTGAGAAAAATAAGACAAGTTTCTACACTTTCCAGCTTAAGAGTGCTAAAGGCCTACAGATTGTATTGAAGGACATAGATTCTTATGCTGCTCCTGAGGAAATAAAAGATGCTCTCACTATCCAAGGATTTAAAGTAAAAAACGTCTCTAACATATAAACAGGGAGAAGTTCCCCCAACCTTTATTTCGTGTTGAACTGGAGCCAAATGATATAAAATTGAAGAAAAATGAGACCCATCCAATTTATAACCTAAAATATCTCTTATACCGGAAAATCACAGTTGAAGAACTACACAAGCGTTCAGGACCCATACAGTGCCATAATTGTCAAGAATATGGCCATACGAAAACTTATTGTAAATTACCTACTGTTTGTGTTGTGTGCGGTGAATTACACAATACTGCTATTTGCAATAAGTCGAAGGAGTGCAGTAATTGTGGACGTAAGTGCAGTAATTGTGGAGGTAATCATACTGCTAACTACAGGGGATGCCCTGTATACTCTTTCGTTAAACAGGCTATGAGCCAAAAGCCTAAAGTAGTCCCAGCGCAAACAGGAAATACGTACTCCGCCACTTATCCTGTAATGGCCCAACCTATCACTACACAACTATAATATGCTGACGCTGTAAAGATCAACTCTGTTCCAGTGCAAAAAGTGTCACCACCAACTAATACAACAAATGCAAACTCAAGCTTTAATTTTACTCGCCTTGAAGCTACTATTGACAATTTGGTGCAAACTATAAACAACTTTACAACAAATATGACTAGCATGATGCAAGAAATGCTGCGAATGCAGAACACACTGCTTCAAGCATTAGTTAACAAGCCATGAACACGTTAAAAGTATGTTTCTGGAACGCAAACGGCATTCGCCAACATAAAAATGAACTTGAGCACTACCTCACGGCAGAAAATATTGATATAATGTTGGTATCTGAGACTCATTTGACTTCGAGAAGCCTTTTTAAAATGAGTGGCTACACCTTATATGATACAAAGGACCCGAGAGGAAGAGCATGCGGAGGATCAGCAGTTCTAATAAAGTTAAGACTCAAGCACTATATTCTTGAGAACATTTGTGAAGACCATCTACAAGCAACGAATATTTGCATCAAAATTTTTGTTCAAATCTCGTGATAACATCGATTTACTCCCCTCCCAGATTTTCAATCACTGAGGATCAATACGACTACAATGCGAAACATACGTTCTGGGGATCGCGTCTTATTACACCTAGAGGTCGAGCGTTGTTCAACACAATTTCAAAAATGGGTTTGGATGTCATTTCGAGCGGGGAGCCCACTTACTGG
The DNA here is from genome assembly GCA_963681545.1 of Germaria angustata. NCBI lineage: Eukaryota > Metazoa > Arthropoda > Insecta > Diptera > Tachinidae > Germaria > Germaria angustata. The sequence goes on along the minus strand of OY813002.1, from coordinate 44,439,291 downwards.
CCTACTGACATACAGAAAATTCCAGATGTTACAGATTTTGGCGTCGTGAAAAATATCTCTAGGGATTTAATTCATGTTGAAGCTTCTCATGATCTCTCCTCCGATCACTCGCCAACGATTGTTACAATTTGTAGCCCACTAAGAAGTGACTTAACTCACCCATATGTGAAGATGATAAATCATGTTAATTGGCCGGGGTTCAAAAAATATCTCAGTAGCCATTGTACGGGAAACAACAAGCTAGGAACTTCCGATGATATTGAATTTAACATTGCCAATCTTACCGAAAATATTAAACAGGCTGCTAAACATGCCACTACCTCCCATCCGCAGACTGGGTTTAATAGAATTTATTCTGCGGATATTGAACGTCTCGTATGTGAAAAAAGAAGAGCTAGAAGGGAATGGCAACAGCACAAATCACCCCAACATAAAAATAGACTTAAAGAATGCACTAAACGACTTCAAGAATTACTTGCATCTGAAAAATCTGCTTCTCTTAAGAACTATCTGGAAGATCTCGATGTTACAGCAGCATCTAATTACTCCTTGTGGCGCGCTGCTAGAAAACGTAAAACACCTGTTGAGTTTAAACCACCCTTGCGCACTTCGACCGGAGGTTGGGCAAGAACCAATACTGAAAAAGGTAACATATTTGCTGGTTATTTAAAAAACGTATTTACCCCAAACACATGTACTGGTGCTGTTGATTTGCCGAGTGTAGTTGGTCTACCCCCTCGACCCATAAAGTTTAAGATGCGTGATGTACAAAAACTAATTGCTGAAACCAACCCGAAGAAGGCACGGGTATTGATGGAATTAGTAACAAGATGCTGATGCAGTTGCCTCGTATTGCTATTAGAATCCTGTTATTCAATGGCATTTTACGACTGGAGTATTATCCACACAGCTGGAAACTTGCCATGGTCAAAATGATTCCAAAGGCGGGCAAAGATCTTACCAAGGCTGAGTCATATAGGCCAATAAGTTTATTGTCAACAATTTCAAAACTCTTCGAAAGGCTGCTCATGACAAAATTGTCCCCAATTCTAAGTAATAATGGGTGTATACCGGACCATCAATTTGGTTTTAGAAGTCAGCATACTACCGTTGAACAATGTCATAGATTGGTTCATTTTATAAGAAGAACATTTGAGGAAAAGAAGTATTGTTCTTCGCTCTTTATTGAAGTCTCTCAGGCATTTGATAAAGTGTGGCATGAAGGCCTAATTTTAAAATTGAAGACATATCTACCAATAAACATTGTAAATCTTTTGGAAAGTTACATTCTTGCCCGGAAGTTCACTGTCGTGGAAGGAGACTTCATGAGTGTGCCCGAAACTATATCATCCGGTGTGCCACAGGGGAGCATACTGGGGTCAGTTTGGTATTTGATTTATACCTGTGATATGCCTATTAGCAGTAATATCCACACTTCTACATTTGCCGATGATACAGCCTGTCTTAGTATGCATGAAAATCCTCTCCAGGCATCCCGTTATCTCCAGGAACATATTAACCTGTTGGAACTGTGGTTGAACTTATGGAGAATAAAAGTAAATGAACAAAAGGGTGTTCATGTCACATTTACGCTACGAAGAGACACTTGTTCCCCCATTCGAATCAACAATCAAGTTGTACCTCAACATTTACATGTGAAATACCTTGGTATACACCTTGACCGACGGCTTTCATGCAAACACCACATTGACTCTAAGCTATCACAAATGAAACTTAAATTAACCCAGATACATTGGCTAAGTGGTAGAAATTCTACCCTCAGTCTAGATTTGAATCTTTTAACATACAAGTCACTTTTGAAACCCATATTTTGTTAGAGAATTCAGCTATGGGGCACTGCTTCAGCTTCCAATGTAGAGAGAATCCAACGAATGCAAAACAAAATTTTAAGGTTACATACATCAGCTCCATGGTGCATCAAAAATTCAATTTTACATCGTGATTTAAATATGCCACTTGTGACCGCTGAAATTGCAAAATATGCTGGCAAATATTTAACAAAACTCGAGTCCCATCCTAATCCTCTTGCTCGTAACATCTTGAATTTTACTGGACACATCCGCTTAAAAAAGAGGGACACTACGGCATTAATACGCAACTCTCCAGATGAAATTTTTTTAAAATATTTTTTGTGCTTAACATGACATTTATGTATTATTAATTATTATCACTAAGTGAAAAAATATTAAGTGTTAATAAAATAAAGAAAAAATACAAGCGTTTTTGAACATGTGTGAGTATTGTTGTTGGAATAAATTAAAAATGGCAAACATTAACGGATTTACAGCTGACTTTGTTACTAGGATTGCCCAAATATTTACTGAACACAGCTAAAAGCTACATTTTTACCACTCTCATATTCGTAGTTAGAAGTCATACTTTGTGGTTTGGTTGAGACAGAGAGATAAAAAAGAATTTTTGTGTTCTATCTTTCTCCAAGCTTTGAGAAAGGAAACTTCAAACGTGTGAACCAGGTGTAACTTTCCACTTATGGTGATTTTCTTTTGGTAAAAGTGATGTTCAATATATCAATAACATACAATACATTTATTACTCTTAGTTGAAAACTTTAAACCCTACACACACCCTATTAATAGATCTTAAGTTGAAGAAGCCACCGGCTAGCCGGATTAGATTTTATTTGGTCCTGTTGTTCTATATAAGACCGACAAAAGATTTCAATACGTCGTAAAATTACTATGATTATTGTTTTTGATAATGGTATATATGGCGGTGCATCCAAGCCACATATTGCCACTATGTATACATCTTAATGGTTTGATATGGCCAACCAAAATCGAATTTCAAATTATATTACAAACGGCACGTACCATTAAACCTATACCATTGTATAGGAAGCAATGAGCCCACAAAAAAGTTTTTTGTATGCACTAAGCACATAATACACTAACAACCGCAACGCGCTGGAATTATTTTAGCGAAATTCCGTCACAATGAGTAAAATACAAAAAGCAGCAACATCATAAACTTAAAATATAATTACGACAAAGCGATATCTGTTCGCCAGCTACGTTACGACTACGTAAAATAAATTATAAAAAACAGTACGAAAGTCAAGTTACCTTGAGCAAGTATATATATATATATATATATATATATATATATATATATATATATATATATATATATATATATATATATATATATATATATATATATATATATATATATATATATATATATATATATATATATATATATATATATATATATATATATATATATATATATATATATATATATATATATATATATATATATATATATATATATATATATATATATATATATATATATATATATATATATATATATATATATATATTAGTTTTTATTGAGTAGTATTTTAAGTACTTTGAAATTTACATTACATTAAATATGTTAAAAAATAAAATTATTATGTGTTCTGAACTAAATTATTTCTAATGAAATTTACAACATTTTTTGAATAATCTAACATTTTGTTCATTCTTAATTTCATTTCGCATCAAATTGTATAATCTCAAAACCTTATAGAAAAACGTTTTCTTCATCGCATTGTTATGAGCTTGTTGAACTCTGAAGCCATTAGCATTTCTGGGGTTGTATGGCTGAGCATTTCTCACGTATCTTGTCTGTTCCAATATATAATCAGGTGCATCTCCCATTTTCAACTTTTGAATGAAACTTATTGTGTTTAGTTGTAGTCTTTCTTGAATACTTAACCATCTTAGGGTGTTTAGCATGTGTCTAATTGATGTTAGTCAATTACATTTCAATATTGCGCGCATGGCTTTGTTCTGAAGGTTTTGTAGTCTTGAAGTTTGTTGATCACTGCAGCTGGAGTATAATATAGTTGATCCATATTCAAAATGTGGTTTAATTATTGTGTTGTATATATTTATAGATGTTATTGTAGAAACTTTATTTCTCAAACGCTTAAAAACCCGATTTTCTTCCTGATCTTTTTACATATGTATTCAATATGTTCGTTGAATTTTAATTTCTTGTCAATAATGAAACCTAGGTATTTAATACTGTTTTTTTCAATTGGTATATTGTTTATATTAAATAATTTGTCAGTGTTCATTTTAATTTCCATTAATTTGGTTTTCTTTTCATTAAGTTTTAATTTATTCATTTTTAACCACTTGTTTATATTGTACATATCACTTGTTATATTTTCATAGCACATTTCTTCTGTTTCTGCTTCTGTAATTATAAGCGTATCGTCTGCGTATAGGATTATTTCGCACTTTTCGAATATCTTTTCAATGTCGTTTATATAAATAATAAATAGGAGAGCTCCCAGTATTGAGCCTTGCGGTACGCCGTATTCATTTTCTATCGCAGTCGATTCTATGTTAATAACTTTTGTTTTTTGCTTACGTTTGGCTAGATAGGTTTTAAACCAATTTAGCTCAGTGTCTTGTATTCTAAACCTGTGAAGTTTTTGTATCAGAGTGTTTCTATCAATCGTCTCGTTTACAGTCAAGAAAAATAGACAAAACTTTATTATTTTTCTTTACACATTTCCACCTATTTATTAGATAATTTACAGTTGTTTCGCATGAATGTATTTTTCTAAATCCTGACTGACATTAAAACAGTAGTGAATTACTTTCCATATATTCTTCTAGTTGATTTTTCACAACTTTTTCCAACACCTTTTCACATATCTTTAAACTATTTATTGGACGAAATTCTTCACTTTTGTTTGTATCTTTAACTTTTGCAACTGGTGTAATCATTGATTCTTTCCAATTTTGTAGAAAAGTTCCTGTTTCCATTGATTTGATAATAATAGGTTTGTTCCACAAGATCTCGGACAAGTTCGGACTATTGAGAGCAAAATGAAAATTACTCTCTAAATTTGCCAAAGTTACCCAAAATAGCTGGAACGCAAAAAACCATTTTTGTAGTTCCTGAAATACTAATGCTGCTTACTTTTTAAACTAAAATCTATTTAAGTGCTTTTAGACGCTTAAAAGTCATCAAATTATAAAACAAAGCATTTGCATCTTTGTCAATAGCTGTAAAATAATTGAAAAACAAGTGGAAGAAAAACATAACAATTGCAATTTTCTTTAAATATTTATAAATCTTTTAAAATGGAAAGAAAAATTACGATCGATTTAAATATTTTTAATGCTGTTTCTTTTTTCAACTTCTGCTTTTTAATATTTTTATTTACAAAAACTAAACTTTTTCTTTTGCTTGCAAAGTTTCCGATAAATCTATCAGTTTCATATGTAAACAAAAAACAGCTGATTGTTAAATTCTTGTCCGAACTTACCCAAAGAAAAAGTTCGTGCAAATTTGTACAGGAAATGAAAAAAATTACTCTCTCAATTTCTTTCTTTTTTGCACAAAAATTGTTATGTGGAACGGTTTTGGGTAACTTTGGGCTAGTTCGGACTGTTTCGTTATGCATGTGGAACAGAGCTAATGTTTAACAAGATATTGCCAGTTATGTCCCATGTGTCCAAAATTATGTTTTTTGTAGTTTTTTTATAGTCAGGTTTGTTATTAAACGCGTCTTTTAATTCTAATATAGATATTGCACGAAACTTAAACTTTGAATTTATCACAGGTATCAGGTTTTTGTATTGCACATTTTCCATTGAACTTCTTATTTCTTCAATACTGTCTATAAAATAATGGTTAAATTTGTCAGCTATTTCCATATTATTCTTACATTCTACTTAATTAAATATCACAGATTTTATCACATTTCTAGGTTTCTTAATACAAGTTCTTTCATCACAGCCCACATTTCCTTTTGGTCCTTTGATATTGCAATTTTATTACTAATATATTTACGTTTTTCATTTTCTATTTTGCTTTTGTATTTGTTTCTTATTGTTCTATAGTTGGTCCATACTGTGCTTGTGTTGTCAAATACAGCTTTCTGATATACTCTGACCTTTTGCAATTTCAAATTTCTTAGATCGTTATTAAACCACTTATTATTACTGCTTTCAATTCTTTGCCTTTTTATCACAAATTTAGCTATTGCTACTTCCATGCATTTATCAAAATCTTCAGTTTGTTCATTAACATTCAACATTTCATTATATTGTAATATTGCACTTAGCTCATTTCGAAAATAGTTCTTATTATATTTAAAAAACTCTTTTTGTTCTGTTTCTATTTCTGGAGTCTCGTTTTCATATTCAATAATAATATCTATAGCTTCATGGTCTGATATCTTGTTATTTATATTGGTGTTAGCGCTCACGGCTTCACTATTTGTTATAATATAATCTATAATTGTTTTTGAGTTCTGTGTTATTCGTGTGTTTTCATTCATTATCTGTTTTAGGCCATTATCGTTTAATATACTTTCAATTTTTATTTTGTAAAAGTCATTATTCCAGTCAATATTAAAGTCACCGGCTATTATTATGTCGCAATTGGTTTCACACACTTCTTCCAGAAAATCTTGCAGTTTATCGCAAAATTCCGATTTCGAATAACTTGGTGACATATAAATAGCTATTACAATAAACGAAACATTATATTTTTGGCCATATGTGCACTTATCCAGTACTCGGAATCTTTTATGTCTGCCTTTATAATTGTAAACCCTCCATTGTTTTTTAAAATACAAAATTACACCTCCAGTTTTATTAGAATTAGATACTGTGTTATATAGATTATATCCATTTATTTCAACCTCTGTTATATCTGCTCAGTCATATGCGTTTCTGATAATATTATAAAATTCGGTTTAACCGACTCACAGAGGAGTATTTGACCCAAAAAGCTGGCCAAAAAGGCAAAAATTAATTTGATGAAATCCTAAGAAGTAATTACGCAGATCGATAGAAAACAAAATTCTACATCATATCGTGCATTTTAAAGATTGTAAGTTAATATTTGTAGTTGTGGGACACTGTTAAAGTCAAAAATTGCATGCGTTTTTATTGAATTTTTTCGACTTCAAGATATTTATATGATATTTTTTGTGGCTAATCGAAAAGAGGTATTACATTGATTTTTTGATTGATTGATTCCATAAGCAGCTATTTTTAATATTTAGAAAGAAAAAATTATCTCAAATATTTATTTTAAAAATATTAATTATAAAAAAATTATGCATACATATATCTATAAATTCTTACCAAAAAAAAAAGGAAAAGGTTTTTGAAAGTGAGGTCAGCTGTTCTACAAATAATGTTATATACCACAATAAAATATGAGATCTCTAATTTAAGAAAAAAGAAAAAAAGTTTGCGCATGTTTGCGCCATTATTTTTGGTGATTTTTTGAAAATTTTATCTTTTTTTCTTTTTTTGCTCATAAGGCACTTTTTCTTATACTTTATTGTCGTCATAAACTTTTGTGTTTTTCGAATTATTGATGTGAAATATTATTTAAATCACTTTTAACAACTACCAATGTGATGGATTACCTGCCCTTAAAAAAATTTCTTAAAATTCAGTTCTTAGTTCATAAATTCAAATTTACTAACTGTTTTATCAGGAATAATTATAACTCAACCAATCGCATACACACCTATTAAACTGTTTTTGTTTACCTGCGATCTATATAAGACTTGATCGTTTCCAGGACACTTTATTTCTTGTGAAAATATAGTTAGATATGTACATACCTAATTTAAAAACGTTACAAATTCAAATTACATTTAAAAACGGTATAGGTATATAAAAAATGCACCCATGCAGGTTGTTAACTAAAATGCACTTATATGACTTATTGCCCAGAATTCTTATTATAAGAGTTTTGCAACTTTGAGAGATAACATGGAAATGATGTTCTAAATAGGTTATTTTTGAGCAGTGACCCTTTTTTAAGCTGCAATACACAAAAAGCACGAAAGATAAAAAAGCCTTTTTCATCAGATACTATCAAACTACTTCTTCCTGATACGGATGATGCCGCCCATGATGAAATACGTATGACATGACCATAATTTGAACTTTTTAATTACTTTAATTTTTTCATGTGATGAGTATTTAATGATATAAAATAAATATTAAAAGTGAATATGTTTTTGTGTATTTGGTTGTTTATCCCTTATAGGAAGCCAAGCTACGAGACCAATTTTTTTAATATTTAATATTGGATAAATTATAATTTTGACAAGGGGGACATTGTAACATCCATAAAAACCTGTTTTATTTCCCTGTATCTACACAACTACAATAGTTCGACTATCTAAATTTAATTTGAGTTGCTATTAGAATAAAGTACAGTTGCAAACCAAATTTTGGCGAAATGGGAAGGGAAGACCGGCATGCGTAATACTAAATAATTTTTATAAAAACACACAACAATCGTGTAGCGCGGCATACCGTGTACGGATAATAAATTAATATATATATAAAATTAAATTCTCTTCAAAAAGAAAAAAAATCTAACAAAGTTATAAAAGGTGGGTGGGAGGTTGGCCGGTGGGTGGTGGGTGGTGGGTGTCAAAAATAACACTAACCCAATAATAACCTGCCGATAAATTTTTTCTATCAAACTAAAGCTAAAACTATCAAAAAAGTTAAACGTTTAAAACAAAAAACACGCTTAATAATTTTGGCCAGCTTTTTGGGTCAAATACTCCTCTGTGCGACTCCACAATTATTTCTAGTTGGCTGAAATTATTTATTAGCCCCTGTATGTTGGTGTATATTCCATGTATTTGTTTTGATTGTTATATCTCTATATCACTTCCAATCCTTCTCTTTTTTAATTCAATTTATTTCTATATACTGGGCATTTTCTGTTGATTGTCGCATGATTTTCATCTAGGCTGAGATTTAGCCTTTTGTTTTCCCTGACGCAGTTAATACATTTATTCAATATTTCCTTTGTACATTCTTTACTCTTGTGGTTTCCATGACATTTAAAACACACCGCTTCGTTCCTGCATTCATTTGCTTTGTGATTAAAACCTTGGCAATTAAAACACTGCATTACATATATAGTACCATCAAATATTCTACATTTTTTCCACCCAATGTTTAATCTTTGAATAGGCATAATTTTGTGATATGTTGCATAATCAATTTTTACTTTGGCGTTGTATACAGATCTATTAAATCTTTTGGTCTCAAAACATTTTACAATTTATTACCTCATTCTGTTTTTTTAATTTTTCCAATAATTCATTTTCATTTGATTTAATACTCATGTCCGTTATTATTATGTTCATCTCGGCCTCTTTCGGAATTTTCACTTCATATTTATCACTTATTTCGTTCTGAATTGCTGTTTTTATTTTTTCGCGCTCGTCCATGCTTTCGCTCTGTATAACCAGAGTACCATTTCGTCTGTTTTCAATATTTACGATTTTAAAATCTTTTGGATCCACCTTTTTATTTAGTTCTTCTTTAGTTTTTTGCACTGTTTGTTTTTCTTTGGGTTTAAAGGTGGAGGTACATAACACGCGTTACACGCGTCAGCGCGTTGTAGACTTCTGTCAAAAAAGTTGAACTAGAGTATTTTCATATGACAAGGTACATAAAAAAGTCGGCAATGCGTCTAACGCGTTAAGTTCCTTAACTTTCAACTTTTCAAGTGTCATGTTTAAAAATGGCGCCTACTCAGCTCATATTTGTTTGTTATTTTAAATGTTGGTTGGTGAGCAATTAACTGTACTCTACTTAAAAAGTAAAAAAATTGGAAGAAAAATTAATAGAAGAAGTTAAAAAATACAAATTGTTGTACTCCAAGGGAAGTATAGACTACAAAAAGAAAAGGAAACGTGCTGTTGCTTGGTACACGATAAGCAAATCACTAAATATTCCTATCGACACTTGAACAATTGTTGTATAATATTTTTCAGAATCTGTTTGCCAATCACGTTGGAAAAGTTTGCGTGACCGATACGTCAAGGAATTTAATAAATCCCACTTGGCTTCTGGCAGTGCTTGCGAGATGTCAGAGAGCCAGTGGATTTATTATCCAATTATGGAGCTTTTGCGTGAGCAGGTTATTCCAAGAAAGTATTTACGCATTTTTGACATTATTTTTTGTAAAAGAAAATACAATTGTAATTTACTTATTATTAATTTACTAAAACATTTTTCATTCAATTTAGATCAATATCGAGTATCCCATCGCACACGCCAACTGAAAGCAATTTTAGCTTTGATGTTTTGGAGGCATCCGATGATTCCTTTATAGATTATAGTGATTGTGCATACAATTGCACAATCACTATAAACTAACTTAGTTTTTTCTCAAATACCAAAATCAACTTATACCATTTTATGTTTTTTGTAGCCGTTATCACCTACTGTTACTAATGACACTTCCTGCAGCGAAACAGCATCAACAAGCCATCGCAGCGGAAAAAGGTCTGCTAAAACAGATGAGCTAGGAGAATTTTTGAAAAAAATTTCCTCAATAGCCGAAAAACGTTTCTGTGCCAAGGATGATGAAGTATCTAAGGACGAGGAAAGACATAAAGGTTTTTTTTTCTAATGGTACAAGACCTATTTCGAAAAATACCAGAGGACGTTGTTGATGAATGCAAAATTTTTTTTGTTAACTATTTGCACAACCAAATTAAGCAACAAAAACAATAACATTGTTTACATATATATATGAAATTCATTTATATTTTTTATATTTCATTCCCGTACATACGTGCACGAAGTTACACCAACTTAGCAAAAAACTTTTTCAACTTTTTAAAAAGAGCTTTTGATGAAATTTGGGTAACTTTGTGCACGTACGACAAGAGACTGAAGCTACGGTCACATATATGAAATATTTTCCTGAAACATGTTTGCTCATATTTGCCTTAAATTTTCTCTATGTTTGTTTAATGGTCACATTAGCACAAAATATTTCACGAAATTTGTTTTCTCAAACACCTATGAAACAGTTTTAAACAAAATAGGAGCAAACATGTTTTTCATGCGGTCATACTTGAATAAATATTTTCTAAAGTAATTTGTTTGAGCAAACAGTCAATATATATAATTTTGTTTTCTTTAAAATAAAAACATTAATAACTTCAAATTTCTGCAAAAAAAAAAAAAATAAGTTTGTGTTATCATAAAAAAAAGTCGATATGGAGGATTGTGAAACCTTATTTGTACTGAGTTGTGGAGCAGCTGCCGTATATCTGATGGCGGAGTGTTCAAAAATGTAGCTTTTACGAAGCTCTCACAAATAATAAATTATATTTGCCTATTCCAAAACCACTTCCACTGACCCGGGCAAACGTTGTTTTGCCTTCAAATTTTATTTTCACTGCAAGTCTGGTTTCATTGCAAAGTCATGGCGGATTGATATTACGAAGAAAAATGAAAGGGGCACTAAATCGACATAGGGTTATCGCGCAAATAGAGTTAAAAAAATAGTGATATTTATTTACTTCATTTTTAATTAATTTTTTTCATGAAAAGATGTTAGGTTTGAGTCGGTATCGGGCTAATTAACTCCACTACACGCTGATTAAGGACCCAACACCTTCAGCGAAACACAGCATAGGCTTATCGCGCTAATCTCTATCGGGCGAAACACAAAAAAACATGCGCCATCTGTCGGACGAACTACACAGAAACACTCCTCACGGCCCATAGAGCACGTATATAAAGTTTGGTCAAAATCGGTGCAGTAGATCTAGTATTTAGCGATCACTAACATACACGTAATTATATATATATATATATATATATATATATATATATATATATATATATATATACGAATTAATTACTTTATTTTGATCTAAGATTTGCTTTATAATATTTTATATTATTTGCCGATTTTTTTCTCTTCTACCTTTTTAATAGGCAACATTTCTGATGACAGCTGTTATTTGCCATTGTTTGTTCTTACAAAAACTTTGTAAGATCAAACAATTATTTGCCCAAAAAAGTGGAAAATATTTGACACAGGGTGGTCACATTATGGTCACATTAGAGAAACTTTTTTTTGCTAACAAATAAATTTGTTTTCTCAAAATCTTGTTTTCACACTAAAAATATTTGATGGTCACATTACAGCAAAGAAATATTTGATATTTTCGGCAAATGTTTCACAAATGTGACCGTACCTTGAAACATATGTATATACATAAAAAAACTTTAGCTCAGATTTTATTTGAAATTAAATAAGTACAAAGTGAATTTCTTAAATTAAAGGCTTCTCTGGAAGAATTGTTGGATGATAATCTAGTCACTTTTTGCAATGGAGGAACTTCCTTTCTCCAAAAGCCTTCTACTATTTCACCATTTTCTTCTTTATCTACAAAATCTGGTGGACAATATTTGCTGTCGTGCATTTTGACATAATTATGCAGAGGCACATACAATTTTTTCTGGTGACATATTTAAAGTGCCTCGTAGAATTCTCCACCTTGCTGTCAAAATGCCAAATGCATTTTCAATCGTCCTTCGCGCTCTTGACAATCGCTTGTTAAAATAATTTTTCTTCTTCGCTTAATAAAACTCCGGGGTAGGGTCGCATTAAACAAGGCTTAAGCGGGAATGCTACATCGCCTACTAGATAATATGGAAACATATTTTTACTATTTGGCAGTATACAGTCTGGAGGAAAACTAAAGCTATTACTAATGAGTTTTTTTTCCAAAACCGGAGTATGTTAAAACACCTCCATCGCTCTGACTGCCATATGCTCCAATATCTACCGCAATAAAATTGTAGTTGGCATCACACACACCAAGAAGAACAATACTATAGTTTCTTGTAATTAAAAAAATTGTGCTTAATACAAATTCGGTACATATACATACATACATACATATGTATGTATTTATGTACGTATATACTATACTTTGTAATTGAAAAATTGTGAACCCTAATTTGGAGGGCATGTAATAGCAATGTACTTGCCATCAATTGCTCCAACACAATTAGGCAAGTTCAACAAGTTGTTGAAAACTTCTGCAACTTCTTTCCACTTATTCTCATTTGGAACTGGTATGTATGTATATGTAAACGTCAAAGTTGGGTATTCTGTGTATATTCTGTGTCCCATATCAACTGGCAAATTTTCAAAACAATTCTTCTTAAGGTGAATTCACCCGTTCGTTCTGAACGTTCTGAACGATTTTTTAATATGTAGTTTGACGTCTCAATTTTTGAGAGAGTGAGAGAAAGAGAGTAAATTTAATGCGGATCAATTTTTGCTTGAATTGGTTTAATTTTAATTATCGTCCCGAACGAATTGAACTGTGCTGCCAGATATATGCATTTTTTATGCAAAATTGAAATATTATATGTACATATGTATGTATAATAATGTACAGAGTATATTTGTAAATTTTTTACATTTATTTAACAAAATAGCAATTAGAATATGCACTCGACTTTTATTCATTTGTATATTTTTATTTTATACATTTTTTTTAATTTAGAACACAGCTAATTACAATCATCTGACACTGTGCTGCATGCTTGTAAAAGTAAAGGTGAATTCACCCGTTCGTTCTGAACGTTCCGAACGATTTTTTTTATATGTAGTTTGACGTCTCTATTTTTGAGAGAGTGAGAGAAAGAGAGTAAATTTAATGCGGAACAATTTTTGCTTGAATTGGATTAATTTTAATTATCGTCCGGAACGAATTGAACTGTGCTGCCAGATACATAAATTTTTTATGCAAAACTGAAATGAGCTGCCACATCGCATTATATGTACATATGTATGTATAATAATATACAGAGTATATTTGTAAATTTTTTATATTTATTTAACAAAATAGCTATTAGAACATGCACTCGACTTTTATTCATTTGTATATTTTTTATTTTATAAAAATTTTTTTAAATTTAAAACAAAGCAAATTGCAATCAACTGCCACTGTGCTGCCGGCTTGTAAAAGTAACACAAAACATTTACAGAGTTGTTGCATATGGTAGCTTTGTTTCTACAGAATATTTGTTCGACGCGGGTGAATCTTCTGTTAGCATACTCTCAGTAAACTAAAATTGTCTCTCAACGAAAATTTCCTGCAGAACGAACGGGTGAATTCACCTTAACACACAACATTTACAGAGTTGTTGCATATGGTAGCTTTGTTTCTGCAGAATAATTGTTCGACGCGGGTGAATCTTCTGTGAGTAAACTCTCAGTAAACTAAAATTGTCTCTCAACGAAAATTTCCCGCAGAACGAACGGATGAATTCAACTTTACTACTGACACAGACATGCTAAAGGTGAATTCACCCGTTCGTTCTGAACGTTCCGAACGTTTTTTTATATGTAGTTTTACGCCTCTATTTTTGAGAGAGTGAGAGAAAGAGAGTAAATTTAATGCGGAACAATTTTTGCTTGATTGGTTTAATTTTAATTATCGTCCCGAACGAATTGAACTGTGCTGCCAGATACATAAATTTTTTACGCAAAATTGAAATAAGCTGCCACATCATACTGTATGTACATATGTATGTATAATAATATACAGAGTATATTTGTAAATTTTTTATATTTATTTAACAAAAAAACTATTCGAACATGTACTCGACTTTTCTTCATTTGTATATTTTTTATTTTATAAAAATTTGTTTAATTTAGAACACAGCAAATTGCAATCATCTGCCACCGTGATGCCTGCTTGTAGAAGTAACAAACAACATTTACAGAGTTGTTGCATATAGTAACTTTGTTTCTACAGAATATTTGTTCGACGCGGGTGAATCTTCTGTGAGCAAACTCTCAAGGCCAATTTAGCCGACCGTAAATGTAGAAATGTAAATGTAGCCGAATCAGCTGATCGTTTCTGTTATATGAGAATGTACGCAAACGCTTAGCCGACTGGAAGTGTCACGTTGCCGTAACGTCTGAACCTGTTGAAAATAGAATTTCACGTAACCTCGTACGTGACAGATGTAGCCAGTGATGGTAAATAGAAGTCTTCTTTGAATATAAAAAATATTTGATAAATTTAGTTGTTTGTGTCAATTGTTCTTTAAAGAAGAGCAACAAAATATTTTTATAATAGTTTGTGTGCATTTGATGCAAAAATTTTTTATATAACCAACAATCTAGTGTGTATATTATCTTTGAGAATTGCAAATTAATAGTATTTGTACATACGTACAACCTATAGTACGATCACAATAAAAAAAGTATAACAACAGTTATAACAAAGATTGTAATATAAATAATTATGAAATAACTTAATGTAAATATAAAAAATAAAGATGTTCAAAATTATGATATTGTAACAGACATATATTAGTTATTTATTAGGTTTTTACAACTTTTTTACAAACGTGGTCTTAATTTCTTCTTCGAGAACTTACTTAACCAAAAAAGAAGTGCCGGAAATTGAGTTCTTTGATTTGGTTCCACTTTTCAAATCATCTGTTTGTTATACATATATGCATCAGGCTGCACTTATGCAAACAGATGTAATGCATCAGTATTGCCAAATCGCAGATCACTACAATCTCGGCCAACCTGACAATACAATCGACCTCGATTGTTATTCAACTACTAAGAATTCATCCTCCAAAATTTCATAATCATCATATTCTACGAACCACTTTGTTATATCGTAGTGGTCGTCTCCGTTGAATAATGGTATGGCCGCATCTAGCTCTGCCAGGTCAATGCGTCGGACGTTGGAAAGACGATGATCACCCTCCTCCAGCAAACGTATTTGCAGCTGTAACTTCAGAGTTTCTAGACGGATTCCCAATTTTTTTAATTCCTCTTCGGCAGGTGCATTCGAAAGATGAACAGCAGCATCGGGGACGTTGTTTGAGGCATTAGTATAAACTGAAGTGCCTGCAAATGGTACATTAACAGCATGTGCACCAACTGCAACAGGACCTTCAACGACAGAATTTTTGCCATGTGGCGTATACAAAATTTGGGCAACAGGGACTCTAGCAGCATGTTCTTGATCGTCAGGGCTTTTGGCGGCGCAAATCTTGGCAGCAGGAACTTCGGCATTAAGGGCAGCAGTAATTTGGGCAGCAGGAACTTCAGCATTAAGGACATCAGTAATTTGGGCAGCAGACAACTTGGCAGCGGGCATTTCAAAATTATGAACAGATTCCCTCGAATCCATATTTTTTGCAGCGGGTACCTCAAAGTTTTCACCGTCAGATTCTTCGGCATCAGACAATATGGCCGTCGTTTTGTTATCAGCAGGTATCATGGCCAAGGGATTAAAGTCTTTCATTTTTTCCTTATTTTCCGTTGATGCATCAGGTGTTTCAATTGTTTGAATAGCGTCACACAAATTTTTTCCAGATTCCCCATTTTTGCAAACTTCGTCATATAGCATACGAAGCTGACTTAAGGTGGCAGATTCTGGAAAATCAATGCCAGCGTCAGCAAGAGCCATCATGAGCATCGATCGGCTGGGACGCAAATCCATTTTAATCAGTCAATAAATTACTAATCCTTCAGTAAAAACACTTTTTTATTGATTTTCCAAAGGTGCACCCCACACCTGATTTTTGTAACAGACATATATTAGTTATTTATTAGGTTTTTACAACTTTTTTACAAACGTGGTCTTCATTTCTTCTTCGAGAACTTACTTAACCAAAAAAGAAGTGCCGGAAATTGAGTTCTTTGATTTGGTTCCACTTTTCAAATCATCTGTTTGTTTTACATATATGCATCAGGCTGCACTTATGCAAACAGATGTAATGCATCAGTATTGCCAAATCGCAGATCACTACAATATCATACTTTGAATTATTATATATATGTAAATGTATGTATAAAACTTATTTTTTAAACTTTATTGATAGAAATACCAAAGTTATAACAATTTAATAGTTAACAAAAATGTTTTTTACCATTCATAATAATTCGGGTACTTTTTCTACACACCCACAAATCATGCAAACACACTAAACTATCATCACTAATTCGAACGGCTGTTTGATTTCTGTTTACATTTTTTAAAGTGAAAAAGAAACAAAAATGGATGATGAAAAATTAATTCTATTGGTGCAGGCAAATCAATTCCTCTACAGCAAAAATTCTCCGGGATATAAGAATCCGGAAAAAAAGAAAATAACTTGGAAATAGATTTCTGTAGAGATATACACATTCAAATAAGAAAAAAAACACACCATTATTTGTTTGGTTATGTCAAAAACACATGACACGTTTTTAAGCATTCTATAAGTGCTGCAACATTTACGTTAAATTTACATTTAACTTACATCTACGAATTCTACAATCGGCTAAATGAGCCTTCAGTAATCTAAAATTGTCTCTCAACGAAAATTTCCTGCAGAACGAACGGGTGAATTCACCTTAAATGTCAAAGAGAAGTATTGTCTACTAGCTCCGTGAGCTAGATAACTAATATACGTATTTAATTAATTTATTGGTTGTATCTTTTAGTAATCTTTAGTATACTTACACCAAAGTCATAAACAAGCGACAATCTGGAGAAATTGCTCTTGCAGAATTTTTTCACATTTTTCCGCTAATTGAGAATATAGTGCATCGAACACTTTAGGATGCATGCTGGTGGCGATAAAAAATTGCTCCGGGTCATTTTTTAAATTTTGAAAACTTGATGCAAAAAACCCGGCAACATTCCTTTCCAAGTATATTTCTCGTGACCAAAATCTTCTTCTATTTGTTCTTTGTGAAGTGTAAGTATGTACTACACTTAAAATTAACTCAATAAATTCAACGAAATCCATTAAATCTTGAAGCCTACTTATTTTGTTGTCCATTTTCAGAAAAAATTTACGCACAAATGAAGCAAATGTTGTTACCAGCTGACTGAGTATGAACTAATATGAAGCGTGTAGTGTAACTTGACGCGTGTAACGCGTAAAAAGTTTACAACGCGCGCACGCGTGTTATGTAGCTCCACCTTAAAGGCTGGGGCACATAGAATCCGTCATCCGTCGATTTTTTCAACTGACTTTAACGCATGGACGGATGAGGTTGGCACAATGAGTACTTTGTTAACGTGTAGAAAAACAGTTGTTTTTTTTTACATGTTTGCAAATTTTCTTTTTATTAAAGAGTAAAAATTTTCTATGGATTTTGAAGAAATTACGGAGTTTATTTTAATTATAATTTTGCTTTATAAAGCTCAAGCTGTCTTGATATAATGGATAAAAGTCGAAGATTTTTAAGAATTAAGCACTAAACACAAAAACGACAGTAGACTTCACGACTTCACGGCTTCAAATGCTGCCAACTTCAAATGCTGCTCTGAAGTCAGCTTCATAATTATTTTGAAGACAGCAACAGCATAATAATCAACTGATGTGTATTTTATGCTGGAGTTAATGTCGACGTCGTCGACGGCGTCAAATGTCAAAAAAAAGTTGAATCGTATGTAATTGTATGAGAGCAGTTAATCTCAACGACGTAAGAAATTTGACGCCGAAAAAGTTCATTATGTTTGAAATTTTTCGGCGTTGAGAGGTGAAAGAGAGAGATAAGTATATGCGGGAGAGAAAGCCAAAAGAGTGTTCTCTGTATATTCAATGCAGTAGTACACAGATGTGTTAACGTCGTCGACAACGTTTACATTAACAGCAAAATGAAATTTTGCATCGAACATCACAATTTCGGCGTTAAGACGCCGTTAACGACGTCGGCATTAACCCCAGCATGCCGTGTCAGATAAAACTTTGTAGCGTTGCGTGACGTTTTTAACTTTGACAGACAAGCGTAACGCGAAAGGTGTATGACACAATGAAAACTTTGACACAACGCGCGCATTGTGTGTTTACCAAAAAGGTGGATATGAATTTTGCTAATTATTTTTTATTATAAAAATTAAAGTCAAAATATTATTTGCTTTTTTGGGTTTTTTTTTATCACCTATTGTAGTTTATTGAAAATACACCACTATTCCATATAAAGCTTTTTATTCTCATCAATTCATTTGTTTTTTGGGTTTTCAAATACATACATATGTATATATATATTCATATAAAAAGGTAAAATATCATTAATAATACGCTGCCACTGATTTTTTACAATAAAATAATCTTATACTATATACTTATGTACATATAGCATGCAAATAGGTACTATTTTATAAATTAGTTAAAAAAAACAAGCTCATATTCTTCAACAGGAAATAAATTTTAAAAATAAAAAATAAGTATTTTTCATATCACATCACATTTTCATATCATATTCTAACATACATACATACATAACTTTGATTGTCAAAGCACGCAAAAAGTTGAGAGTTGCCGAACTTTTTGCGTCACGCTGCGTTAAAAGTGTTTTATGTGGCATGTTTCGTATAAGTATGTACATTTCAACTTAAATGTCAAAGCGAAGCTGTAACGCAACGCGAAGCAAAAGTTTTATGTGACATGGCCTTTAGGACCACAAATTTCAGGGATGCCGGATATATATTTTATAATGAATAAAATTAAAGTTATTGATAAAAAAGAATTTAATAATATCACGAAAAACTATAAAAATACATAAATTTATTTCTTTATTGTGGTTTTGTAATGTTCCTTTATGTTTAATATTAAAAAAAAGGTTTTTTTGTTTTTATTTTTCCAATTTATATATATAATGGCAACATTATATTTGTTTAGTGCTGCCCGTCAAAATAGAAAATAGCCTAAATTGGCAGCAGCAGCAAATGCTGTTGTGCAGTCGTGCTGCTGTGCTGCCGTTAAAATAATCGTTTTCATTAAAATACATGCATTTTATTTTTGACATATTGCTGCTTGCTGTCTGCTGTCGTCTATGTGTTTAGTGCTTCAAGGGGACTCTGACAAATCTGGTATCACTGTTTTTGCAGCTGTTTGGGCATATCATAATTTTTTTACATTTGCTTCTTTTACCACTCTTTTTATCTCATCACACATCTTTACATTGTTATTGCTAATCTTTTCAATTATGTCCTTGTTTTTGTTTTCGACTTCGCTTACATTTACATACAAACTTTTTACTTCATCAACACTTTTCTCACATATTTTTTGAATGTTATCCATTTTCTTAAATCTTGCATCATATCTATTTTCTATTGCTTCTAATAACTTCTTTATTTCAGTTTCATTTTGTTTAAGTGAACATTCAAATTCATTCTTATATTCCGCCAATGTCTGTTTGTTTTTGTTGACATTATCTTATATTTCCCTCAACACCAAATCTACATTTTGAATGTATTGCATGCAATCATCACAAATAAATCTTATGTAGTTGGTTTCATTATATATATATATATATATATATATATATATATATATATATATATAAGTATGTATATATATATATATATATATATATATATATATATATATATATATATATATATATATATATATATATATATATATATATATATATATATATATATATATATATATATATATATATGTATATATATATATATATATATATATATATATATATATATATATATATATATATATATATATATATATATACTAAGATGAACGGCGGCTGATTTAAAATTTTTACTATTCTCAGTAAAAAAGTATATGGTGGCATCACTCTGAAAACTAACGCTAGCTTCTATTGCGTGAACTTCGTTGTAAAGCATATACGTACATATACTTACATCAAAAGCATAAATAATTGTGGACATGTATATAAAATCGCTGATAATAGACGGTTTTAAATCTTATGGTAGACGAACAGAAATTCACGGATTTGATCCAGAGTTTACAGCTATTACAGGTTTAAATGGAACTGGAAAGTCAAATATACTTGATTCTATTTGCTTCGTGTTGGGCATAATGAACTTGGGCCAAGTAAGAGCAACATCTCTGCAGGATTTGGTATATAAGAGCGGTCAGGCTGGTATTACTAAGGCTACTGTTACGTTAATATTTGACAATACCAATCCTAGTCAATGTCCACTTGGATATGAAAAATGCAGAGAAATATCTGTAACCAGGCAAATTATTGTTGGTGGAAAAAACAAATATCTAATAAACGGAAAACTCGTTCAAAATAAAAAAGTTTCAGATTTTTTTTGCTCTGTACAGCTGAATGTAAATAATCCAAACTTTCTTATAATGCAGGGCCGGATTACGAAAGTTTTGAACATGAAACCACAAGAGGTAATATATTAAAACAATATAGTAAGTTCATAAATGCAATATTTCACTGCAGACGTAAGCTAAGATACTTAGATGCAACACTGGAACAAATGGATTTCAAAAATATAAAAAAAGATCAGTTGTTTGTTTCGTTGTAGCGATGTTCTGCTTTTCCGTTGTTGCGCAGACTGCATTTACGAACGTACTGTTTCACATAAACTTATGACAAAAGAACAATTTAATTTGCATTCCTTTTGTAACATTTTAGTAGAACAAATAATCGGATTCATTACTCTTGCGATTTTCAACCATAGAATAATTTATTCTGTGTTTTAGTATATACCACAATAGACCAGCATAGGTTTACTTTTTAAAGGCCTAACTATAATGTGCTTAATGCAACTGGAGCAAATGTGCGAATACACACAATCAAATATATACAACTATAATGTACTTAAGTAACTTTTCGTCAAGTTTCGTCAAGTGTCATTTGCTTAAGGAAAGTGCGTTCAATTTCGCTCTTGCTTAAGCAAATGACTCATCAAGAACCCATTCTTCTTTCTGTCTCTATTTATTTCCCGTAGTGAGCAGGAGCGTTTTCTTTTCTTCACCGTCTCTCTTATTCCTTGAAGAACACATATTCCATCAAATGCACAATTCATTAACTTCACTGTCTTCAAAAATTTCAGTTTTCTATCCATTTTTAAAAATTTTCTAATAAACACTGTACACAATAGATACATATAATTGTTTACAATTAAAAGATGCAACCACTGTTGCTTTTTTTAGTACTTTTTTTATTTTAGTTTTCGTTTACTTTATAAATAAATAAAAGATAAACATGGATTTACTTGTTTATGGTAATATATTTATAACTTTTACAAATTAAATGAGATTTCGTCAAAAATATTATATTTTAAAGAAATAAAAACGAAAATAGTTTTCCAAAAGTACAAATGTTTGCAACTAAATGTAAAAAGTTTTTAAGCTCAATAAGTACAATATAGCCACCTAAAAGTCTTCAGTAATTTACTTAAGCATTTGACATGCTTTTCGTTGAATTTTGACAATAGCTTAAGTTTGGTTAAGCACATTATAGTTGGGCCTTAACTTTTCGTCAAGTTTCGTCAAGTGTCATTTGCTTAAGGAAAGTGCGTTCAATTTCGCTCTTGCTTAAGCAAATGACTCATCAAGAACCCATTCTTCTTTCTGTCTCTATTTATTTCCCGTACTGAGCAGGAGCGTTTTCTTTTCTTCACCGTCTCTCTTATTTCTTGAAGAACACATATTCCATCAAATGCACAATTCATTAACTTCACTGTCTTCAGAAATTTCAGTTTTCTATCCATTTTAAAAAATTTTCCAAAAAACACTGTACACAATAGATACATATAATTGTTTACAATTATTATAAAAATATTACATTTTAAAGAAATAAAAACGAAATTAGTTTTCCAAAAGTACAAATGTTTGCAACTAAGTGTAAAAAGTTTTTAAGCTCAATAAGTACAATATAGCCACCTAAAAGTCTTTAGTAATTTACTTAAGCATTTGACATGCTTTTCGTTGAATTTTGACACTAGCTTAAGTTTGTTTAAGCACATTATAGTTGGGCCTTTATTAGTCAATTAAAACATATTATAACCTCTCCCTGTTGTTTCATCTGACGTGGTCAAGATAGGGGTAAAAATAAGAGCTCCTCTGCAGCTGAGAGGGAGATCATTTGGAATTGCCTCCATAATGTTGGCTCATTTGCTCAAGTGGTAAAAGCTTTATCATTCACCCCTATCGGGAATAATTTTCCTCATGAAATCATTCCACATTCCACATTATTGCAATCGTGAATAATTTCCCCCGAAAAAATTCCACTTAAAACAAAATTCCCCTTATCGTGAATGTTGTTTTTTCGTGCAATATGTGGAATTTTTTCATTGTTTTGTTCACTTTGATTTTGCTTGGGGAATGCATACATCATGTAAGTATTTTTTGTCTAATTAGAAATTTAAGGCTGATAAAAAGTAATTTTAGGACAAAATCGGTAAATAAATTTCAAAGTGACATTCTTCTCAATAAAATGAAGGGTAACAGATCCACTGGCCTTATTTTCGCATTTATATTTTTGTGCGGATCAATTTTACATCATTCACTCGACTTATTTTGAATCGTGATGCCTTTCGTGAAGAGGATGGTCTACATGAAGCGGACTTTCATGTTTCCTTATTTATATCTCTATTATTTTAACCAAAATTTTGGGTAATGACTTTCCAATGTTATGGCAGAAATATCACAAAAGTAGTAGCAATTAACTAACGAATTTCTCATTTTATCTATGAATTTTTAGCCAATTAAAACAACCGACATTTCTTTTCCCTTGAAAATTCTTTTAGAATTGGTACAAAAGAATTTTCATAATGTCCTGAGACAAAGAAAAACTACCTTTAATCATAAACATCATGTTTAAGTTGTGTGATCGACATGATTTGTTAAGATTAAACTGTCACAATAAAGAAAAGCAGGTGATAATGAGAAAAGTATACCGGTCGTTGGAAAAAAGTAACGAACTCGAGGCTAAAAAATTCAAAATGATAGAGCGGCATCATGCAGTGTGCAAAGAACTTCAGCTGAAAGAAGTCAATAATAAAATAGAGAAAACCCAAAGATTACTAGAAATTGAAGAAATAAACCAACTTTAATTTAACAACTATTTTTTTAAATTATTGCTAATACGTATGTATGTATGTATGTATTGCTTTATTTCTGCAATATTTCTCTGCACCTTTATGTGTATGTATATCTTTTTATGTGTATGCACATCTTTTATTTTCAAATGTTCATTCAAATTACACTGATAACATATTAATTACACTTTCCACAGCTGTTCAAGTTGTGGAAAAAATTGTTCACGTGAAATTCCCGATACCAATTTTCTGTTCGGGTGGAATAAAAATTCCACGTGAATAAAAATTTCACTTCTTATTCACGATAGGGGTGATTATCTCGTGAAAAGGCTGTCAGCGCTATTGAACATTACCAATTATATAAGAATTTTAAAAATTTGCAACGAAATAAACAACGTAAAACAACATTTGCTGAATATGGGCTGATAGCCAAGATGAGCAAAGCGTGCATGAAGTCGGAACACGGTCTTAAAATATCTGCAAAGCGTGTGAGAAGACGTCTGACTGAAAATAAACTTTGAGGTTGCATAGCGAGAAAAAAAACTTAACGTTTCAAAAAAGAATATTTAGCAGCGTTTGCGATTTTCCAATATACACCCACATATCGGTCAAAATTTTTGGAAATTATTATTTTGGAGTGATGAATCAAAGTTTATTGTTTCCGGAAACGATGATAGATCTTATGTACGACGACTGGTCCGCAAATATTTAGAACTAAAGTACATTAAAAATCCATCATGCATGGAGGCTCGTCAGTAATGGTGTTGGGGTAGTTTACTTTATATGGGGTTGGTCCACTAGTGAAAATCTAAGGGAAAATGACTGCGTAAATGTACAAAAAATCTTACAGAACAATTTAAGCAACCATTATGATAATAATTTGCCACTGCGTGAAAACTTCAGCAAGATAACGACCCGAAGCACAAATCACAGGTTATTAAAGCGTGGTTCGATGGCCAAAAAAGGGGTCTTGATTGGCCAGCTCAAAAGTCCCGATTTGAAGAACTCATAGAAAATCTATGGAGTGACGTAAAAAAGCAGTCGCAGCCAAGAAAATTTAAAATAAGAATGCACTTTCGCATCTAATCCAGGCAGATTAGAATGACAACTCCTCAACAGTATTGGGCTTTGGCAAAAATAATGCTAGACAAATGTACAGAAGTATTACGCCAAAAGTACTACAAAACAAAATATTAGAGGTTCAAAACATTTTGAATTAAATATAAAGCAATTTCAACAAATTTTTTATTACTTTTTTCAAATAACTTAATTATGTGTCCACTGAACTTTACGGCGCGTTAAGAAATTAGTTATTTCAAACAAAATTAAGGTATATATTGCAGAATATTTTTCTATTTTTAAAAAGCTATGATAGTAACATATATTTGAAAAAAATTCGAATAAATAAAAAATTGATGTACATACTGTTATTTTTGCACTGAGAAATAAAAGATTACATGAGTGACTTAATTGTATGTCCACAAGTGTATTTTACAGGGACAAATATTTTTTCTAACATGTGTGGACAAACACTCTTTAAGTTTGCAATTGTCCAACCTCATAGTGAATAACTTGAATGCAAATACCAAATACACCGCCACTTTGCAATACATCAAATGGTTAGGTAGAAAGAATACATAGCACCCTTTAGAAATATCCCGGTGTCTTAAACTTGAAAAATCTAACAATGACACACTATAATTAATTCTTCTGGCTACCATTGAGTACAAAAAAACTATTCACATACCGTTACGTTACGTCCTATTGATGTAATTCAATGAACTCCCTCCGAGCTTCAATTACTGCGGCTCATGAAAAAAGGCAGAGTAAAGTGTTCGAAGTAGGCGAAAAAGTCCTCGCGAAGACAAATAGAGGATTACGCAATAAGATTGCACCATCGTATACTGATGGACCTGCCGAAGCCGACCTGAGGACAACGGATCTTATTTTAGAAAAAGGGTCCACAAGGACAATTTAAGATAACTTAGTTTTATTCATTTTTCTGTTTTTATGTAATCCCAGGGCTCTTATGGTACTGCTTTCTGTTGCACTAGCAACGGCAAAATTAACTGAATATTCCAGTTTGGACTATATACCTGTTTCTTCACTTTGATGAGGCAAACAGTGTGGCGGACTGTGGAAATCAAATTCTAGTAGTCGGAAATTGCCTTGCTACTCTGACAACATAATTTTGTAAAAGATTGGATTATCCAACATGCGATCAACAACTTCAGTCGTGCTTCTCATCTAGAACTCCACACAGTTATCGACGAGGCACTGTGTTGCGGCTAGTGGAAAAGTAACTTTTTTCCGATTATTTTTTTCAGTGTTTTTAATGATGCAATTTTGTCACAGACATTCCAAGTAAACGAAAAACACATAAAGCTTATTTTTATGTTGGCCCGTTGATTCTTAATTGATTTTAGAAGTCAAATATACAAAATTTTCACGAAAAGAGGGGATTTCAGGGCTGTATTCAAAATGTCGTGTTAAGCACAAAAATATTTTCAAAAAATTTCATCTGGAGTGTGGCGTATTAAAGGCGTAGTGTCCCTCTTTTTAGGCGGATGTGACCAGGGACGTTCAAGATATTAGGGTGGGACTCGAGTTTTGTTAAATATTTGCCTGCATATTCTGCAATTTCAGCGGTCACAAGTGGCATATTTAAATCACGATGTAAAATTTAATTTTACCTTAAGATTTTGTTTTGCCTTCGTTGGACTCTCTCTATATTGGAAGCTGAAGCAGTGCCCCATAGCTGAATTCCGTAATACCATATGGGTTTCAAAAGGGACTTGTATATTAAAAGTTTACAATCTAGACTGAGTGTTGAATTTCTACCAATCAGCCAATGTATCTGAGTTAATTTAAGTTTTAATTGTGTTAGCTTAGAGTCAATGTGTTGTTTCCATGTAAGCCATCGGTCACGGTGTATACCAAGGTATTTTTTTTTTATTTATTATTATTAGTATTAAAAATACTTTTACAATATAGTTACATGATTTAAGTTCTCTAATATTATAAACTAGCATTAAATCTAACAAAATTAATATATTTTTTTCTAAATACATTTTCATTGTTTTCATTTTTCATATTATTTGGTAGTGTATTATACAGTTGTAACCCCTTGTAAAACAACGACTTTTGCATTTCTGTTGACATCACACTGTTAACTCGAAAATCCTTCACGTTTCTTAGTCCGTACGGTTGGCTTTCGCCTACATATCTTATTTGCTCACATAGGTATCTCGGTGCATCACCTTGTTTAATTTTTTTAATAAAATTAAGCGTGTTGAATTGAAGTCTTTGTTTCACGTTTAACCATTTCAGGCTGTCCAGCATTGTATGCATGTTAGTATATCTGTCACATTTTAATATTATTTTCATGGCTTTATTTTGCAGCTTCTGCATTCTTGCTATTTGGAGTGTGTTGGTACATGTACTCGAAATGTGGCTTTATTATGGTATTATAAATATTTATTGCTGTATTTTTTGAAATTTCGTTTCTGATTCTTCCAAGAAAGCTGATTTTTTTTACCGATTTTTTTGCATATGTGCTCAATGTGTTCATTAAATTTTAGTTTTTTATCAATTATAAACCTCAGATATTTTATATGCTCGACTTTCTCTATTACCGAGTTATTTATTTCAATAGTTTGGTTCGAATTGAAATTAATTTCTATTATCTTTGTTTTGTTTTCATTAAGTTTTAGTTCATTCATTTTTAACCAGTTATTTATTTTATCTATGTTATATCTCATGATTTCCCGACATTCTTCTTCATTGTCTGCAATGGCGTATATTATTGTATCATCCGCATATAGGACTATGTTGCATCTTTCTAATATATTTGGCAAGTCATTAATATATATAATAAACAGCATTGCGCCTAATATGGAGCCTTGTGGAACTCCAAAGTCATTCACTATTTCCTCCGATATTAAATTATTTACCTTCGTTATCTGTTTTCTGTTCTCCATGTAAGATTTAAACCAATTCAACTCTTTTCCTCTTATTCCATACATAAATAGTTTTTCCAACATTATTTTCCTATCAATGGTTTCAAATGCTCTTTTGAAGTCAAGAAAAATCGCAATCAATTTCTTATCATTTCCTATATCTTTCCATTTACTAATGACATAGTTAACAGTTGTCTCACACGAGTGTTTTTTACGGAACCCTGATTGATATTTTGATAGTATATTATGTTTTTCTATATATATCTCCAATTGAGTTTTCACAACTGTTTCCAGTACCTTTTCACATGTTTTTAGAGTGTTAATTGGTCGATATTCCTCGCATTTCTTTGTATTTGACATTTTTCTGATTGGTGTTACCATTGTTGTTTTCCAATTGTCTGGAAAACAGCCAGTCTCCAACGATGTATTTACTATTTTTAATAAAACACTACCAATTGTATTCCAGTTGTCCAATATAATCTTATTTGCTATTTTATCATAATCAGTCTTATTTTTCATTTGATTTACTATTTTATATAATTCTAAATTATTTATTATACGAAATGTAAAAGAATCAGTTACATTGCATGATATTGGGTTTAAATATTGCACATTATCTATCGATTCCCGAATATTACTTATGCTATATATAAAATAAGAATTAAATTTATTAGCAATAGTATAGCTGTCATTGTATTCAACCTTGCCAAATATCACAGATTTTATCATACATTTGTTAACATTAAGTACTAGTCTTTTGATTTCTGTCCACATTTGCTTTTGGTCCGTTGAGTTACTAATTTTATTATTTATATAGTTATTTTTACTATTTTCAATTTGTTGTTTATATTTATTTCTGATTATTTTATATTCTGCCCATTTCTGATTAGAGTTTTCTGTTTTAGCTTGCAAATATCTCATTATTTTTTCTCTTTTCATTAACCGTAGTTCATCAGTAAACCAATTATAAATATTTTTATTCTCACGAATTTGTTTCTTAAACGTGCATTTTTTTACAGTATTTTTCAAGCATTTATCAAAAGACTCTACATTCTTATTTATATCTCTTGTGTTATCGTATATTAAGTTATTAGACAATTCTGTATTGGAAGTTTCTTTATTATATCTAAATATTTCGATATTTTTTCTTTCCGTTTGCATCCGGTTATTCCTCTTTGGGATTGTTATATTTACAATTTCGTGGTCTGATATCTTGTTTTTTCCACTGTTATTCACTATCGTATTAAAGTTATTTGTTATTACGTAATCAATTAATGTTTTAGAATTTTCTGTTACACGCGTGCATTTATTTACTAATTGCTTTAGACCGTTGTCATCGAGCATACTCTTAATTGTATTCTTATATGTGTAGTTTTTTAACCAATCCATATTAAAATCACCAGCTATTACCATATCATATTTGTTTAAGTACTTCTCACTGATTTCTTCAATTATTTCTTCAAATACATTACAAAATTCAGATTCGCTATAACTAGGTGATCTGTAAATTGCTCCAATTATAAAGCTATAGTTTTCTAATGTAGCTCTGCAAAATAACATCCAGTATTTCATATTAGCTACCTTTTCTATTAATTTAGTAATATTCCAGTGACTCTTAAAATATATTATGACACCTCTAGTTCTAGAGGACGTAGATAGCACATTGGTATATTGGTATCCTTGAATTTGTAATTCCTGTTCCTCATTTTCCTCAGTTATATGAGTTTCCGATAAAATAAAAATCTCAGGTTGTTCCTCTGCTGCAATAACTTCAAGTTGGTTATAGTTATTAATAAGCCCTTGTATATTTGTATACAATATTCGAAATTCCTTTAATTGTTATGCTAATAGGCCAATATTTCTCATTTTGTTTTGATATACCGGACATTCTCTATCATTTGTAAAATGATTTTCATCTAATCCCATATTTAGTTTGTTATTTACTTTTATACAATTGATGCATTTCATTATTCTGTCTTGCTTTTCGCATTCGATATTTCTATGTTGTCCGTGGCATCTTACACATATTTCCTGGTTCTTACACTCCTTTGCCAGATGATTGTATCCTTTACATTTCATGCATTGTGTGATTTCTGTTCCATCATACACTCTGCATTTTTCCCATCCAATATTTACTTTTCCTGCTTCTATAATTTTATTATAAGATTCTCTGTCAACTTTTAATTTTGCATTGTATGTTGTTTTATTATTTCTTTTTACCTTATATTTTTCAATAAATTTAAAATTAGCGTTTGTTAAATTACAATTCTGTTTTTTTATTTTCTCAATTATTTCAGTCTCATTATATTCAAAAGTCATTCCCGTAATTTTTATTTTATATTCTGTTGTATTAGGAACTTTTATTTCATATCTTTCAGATATTTTATCTTGAATTTTACTCTTAATTCTGTCCCGTTCTTCGCCACTTTCACTCTGAATCACTATTGTTCCGCTTCTCTTACTTATAACGTTTGTTATTTTTAAATCAACTGAGTTTATTTTATTTAACTCTTCTTTCGTTTTTTCTGCTGATTGCTTTTCCCTTGGTTTTACAATTAGATGTACTTGTTTACTTATTTCTGGTAACCCTATGTTCCTAACTGTTTCTGCATATGTTATTTTTTTGTTTGATTCACTTATGACTTTTTTGATTTCCTTGCACATATTTTCATTTTTTTGTTCTATTGTTTGATAAAGTTTTTTGTTGTTGTTTTCCATTTCGTTTACATTGCCAAATAATTTTTTAACTTCTTCAACATTTTTTTCACATGATTTTTGAAATTTAATCATTTTATTAATTCTTTCTTCATAACGTGTCTTTATAGCCTCTAACAATTTTTTAATTTCGGTTTCATTCTGTTTTAGTGATGTTTTAAATTCATGTTTACAGTCTATTAGGTTTTGTTTACTTTTGATAACGCCATCTTGAATATCTTTTAATACCATATCAATGTTTTGTATATACTGCATGCAATCATCACACATATATCTAATAAATCTGTTTTCGTCCATAATTTTCACCGAGTATTGGTCTATTCCTGCACATTTTTTCGTGATTGTTGAGGAACAACTTGATTGTTGATTCGAATGGGGGAACAAGTGTTTCTTCGTAGGGTAAATGTTACATGAACACTTTTGTTCATTTACTTTTATTCTCCATAAATTCAACCACAGTTCTAAGAGGTTAATATGTTCCTGTAGAAATCGGCATGCCTCGTGAGGGTTTACATGCATACTAAGGCAGGCTGTATCATCGGCAAATGTAGAAGTGAGGATATTACAGCTCAAGGGCGTATCACATGTATAAATCGGATATAAAATTTGCCCCAGTATACTCCCCTGTGGCACACCGGATGAGATAGTTTCGGGCACACTCATGAAGTCTCCTTCCACGACAGTGAACTTCCAGCCAAGAATGTAACTTTCTAAAAGATTTACAATGTTTATTGGTAGATATGTCTTCAATTTTAAAATTAGGCCTTCATGCCAAATGCCTGAGAAACATCAATAAAGACAATGAATGAATGAATAAAATCTTTATTAGTATTTTAAAATACTCTACAATACTTTACATATGTAATTATATTAGCAAACTATTAGGTTAGGTTAGGTTAGGTTGATAGGAGGGGTGTGATAGCCCATGTCATACGACATACACTTAAGCCAGTGAAGGCTTGTTGTGCGCTCCCTTTCAAACTGCCAGAGTTCTGCGGCAGGATTCGAACCTGGGACCTTCGCACTACGAGTCTAGTACACTACCTACTAGTCTACGAAGGTCAGTTTAGCAAACTATTAGTAATATTTTCTTCAATTAGGAATAAAATTTAACAAAATTAATAATATGTTTTTTAAATAATTTAAAATTATCTTAATTTTTTATATAATTTGGCATAGAGTTGTATAGTTGTAATCCTTTATAGAAAAGTAATCTTTGCATTGCTGTTGTCGCTACTCTTTCAATTCTAAAATGGTTCGCATTCCTTAGTTGATACGGTTGTAAATCTCCCACATATTTCAGTTGTTCGCTTAAGTACTCCGGGGCTTCTCCTCTTTTTATTTTATGTATGAAACAGATAGTGTTCATTTTTAGCCTTTGTTATATGTTGAGCCATTTCAAAGATTCCAACATGAATCGAATATATGTATATCTATTGCATCCCAATATTGTTCTCATTGCCCCTATTTTGCAGTTTCTGTAGTCGTTCCAGTTGATTCGTTGTACAGCACGTGTTTAATATTGTTGACCCGTAATCAAAATGTGGTTTAATTATAGTGTTGTATATATTTATTGCTGTTATAACCGAGATTTGTTTTCTGATTCTCTTGAAGAAGCCAATTTTTTGCCGATTTTTTTTTTTACCAATAAAATCAATGTGCTTTTTAAATTTTAACAGCCATATGCATAAAAACTTAAAACAGGTTGGTAAACCAATGTTAAGCAAAATTCCTTATAGTATCATTCAAAAACGATTGTTAGCTTAACAAACAAATGTTAATATCAAATAATTTAAAGCAGTGTTAAAATATTTTATGAAAAATATAAAAATAAAATATACGGGCATGTTCCAGGTTTCGACTCGGATTGAAAACGAAAAATTTTTTGAATCCCCATAATTTATAAATTGGTGTTCTGAATTCAGCATGTTTTTCCACATTCGAAGTTTATGTTCGAAAAAAAATTTAAATGTCAACGGCTACAGCTACGTAAAAATCGACGGCGGTCGCCGAAAAATTTGCAAAAAATTAACAAATTACAAAAGTAAAACAATTTACAGAGTATGAAACAAAGATATTCAAATTTTTCAATTAATTTTCTACGCGAATAAAAACAAAATTAATACATATTCTTAAAGAAACATAGAATGAAAATAAAATTATTCAATACTCTCAAAAAAGACAACGACGAAAATAAAATTATTTGCATTTGGTTGATCTGCTTGATTTGATATACCGTTACATCGTACAACTTTTGAACTTTTGAAACATGCTCTTGTTAGTTTTAATTCACATCAACAAATACAAAGACCTTACAAGCTGGCTTTGATTTTACAATTTTTTAAAAGAGATTATTAATTTTATTCTCTTCTTCTTCTAGTTGCGTTATTTACCAGCGCGGCTGTTTGCCGGCTATAGGCATATCGACTACGTTGTCTTCGCACCATATGTTGTTAAAACAAAGTATTGCCTGATTATTACATTGCGAATTTACAACTAAATGTAATCATATTATTATTATTATTGTTTAAATAGATTTATATATATGAAAGTAGTTTTAATTTCCTTCAAAAATTCATTTTCTTTATCAATAAGATCTAATAGTACGTTTCCATATACGTGATTTCGGTCAAATTACATGATTTGCCCAAATTACGTAATTTGGTACTTGATTTCGCATACAAGTTTCATGTGATGAAATTACCTCAAATGAGATGATTTCATCCAAATTATGTCGAAAATTGCCTGTGCAACACTGCGCGGCTGTTTTTATTCCAAATGCATCTCTGGGGCATCCATTATTAGTGACTTACTAATCCGAAAAAATGACATTTAAGTACGAATAAAAATCACTTTCATTTCAGTTGTTGATAGTTAATAGCATAGGCTAAATTTTTTATCACAGATTTTTGAATAAGAAAATGGCGCATGAAATTCTAGAGACCAGAGTGGGACCATACTATCCGCCACCACTAAGAAAATTACTGGTCTTTAATCAGAAGTATGAAAACTGTAAAGGTGCTATAGCGGCCACACAAAAACCGGAAGAAGATATTGTAACAAAAAAACCAGAACCTGAAGCAGAACCAAAAGCTGCATAAATCATATTTCTACTTTTGTCTAAGGAAGCAAATGTATCAAAATACATGCGAAATTTAAGAGTAATAAATTAAATTATAATATCTCCACGAGTTGTTGATTTCTTTTGATTTATTTGATAATTAAAAAATACGTGAAGTGCCCAATCATCCTTTCTTTTGAATTTAAATGTAACGTAACAAAAAAATTATACGTGGGCACCAAAACCACTATATCCCCATATTAGTGAATACTAAAAACTTGCAAAATTCATTGATAATTGTCATTTAATAGATATTGAAACATCCCGTAGTTATATGAGCCTTAAACGTTTCACGAGGCATCCGGAATTTGTTTTTAAATCTTTCATCTTCATTTACTTGGAAGTCGTGTTCCCAAAATCGCGAAGACCGATCCTTTAAATACATACAGGACTAAAAACAATTTACCAAAAATACATGCTAAAGCTCACCAATTTCCAAAGCCTTGGAGATTTTCTTATAGTTTTTGCAATACGAATTAACAAATACTTTTGTATGCGATTCCTCGATTCTTTGCAGATATATTTGGCGTTGACGTTAACACAAAATTGTAGCACTTGAGAAGTAATCATATACTTTTGCTATTAAGTCGTTTTTGTGTTGAATATAATTTAATAAAAACTCAATGTTATTTTATATTTTTTATAAGTTTTTTTCTACTTCAAATTACTATTAAACAAAAGTTGTGTTTCTTTTATATTAAAAATAAATAAACAACACAAACATCAAATTGATGTCGAAAATTCGAACATGAAATCACTTAAAACATAATGGAAACACTTTGAAGTAATTTCGTCAAATCAACTTGATTTGCTCATAGTGGAAACGTACTATAAATGCATTGAGATGTAGTTCAAAAAAGATTGACATATCAAACTTTATTATGTAGGGCAACTTTGTGTTTTCGAACATAAACAAAATTGTTGTATTTTTTGTCTTTTTACACAAGTGAGATCTGCCAAAACCAAATTGAAATTTTTAGCAAAGTTTAAAAAAAAATTTGTTTGCATTAATATTTCTGTGAAAAACTAAATTTTTTTGATGAAGTTCAATAAAAAACACTTCAAACTACAAAAAAAAAAATTGTATTTTTCTTAATAATGTTAACATGTATAAGAATAAATAACGATTCGTTTTACTTTCCCCCACTCCTTACTACTCTAATTGAAAACGAATAAAAACATGCGGATGTGAATTGCAGAACACCAAAAATGCTAAAGTAATCCACTTTTGAGTGAATACGGATTCTAGAACATACCCGATAATGTAAATATACCAAACTTTATAGTGATGTACATACAATCAACACAAGTAAACAAAGCTCGTTCTTCAAGTAATCGGTTTAAAACCTTTACAAAAAATAGGCGTATTTATTACTTTACATTGCGATAAATCTATTTAGTTTATGTTTTTTATGTACTATACATATTAATTTACATCTTAAGTAACGAAAAATTACATTTTATATTAAAACTATGCAAAACATTATAAATATATCCGACTATCTGGATGAATAATACTCGTTTTTTTGCATCGCTAACTAAAAGATACTACGTTTATACGCACGTCTTATTTGCAAATAAGGAAGAAGAATGTTGCCGTATAACTTTTTTATTGTAACTTATTAACCCACTTAACAAGTCGTGAATAACGACACTATTTGCAAATAAAAAGTAAGACGTTGCCACTTCATGAACGTTTTTTGTGTTTTTTTCTTACCAAACAATCATATTTTCGTCACATGGCATCACTAATAATAACATAAGTTCTGTATGTAATTTCCCGTATAAACAGTGAATTAGTTATTTGCAAATAGTTCTATTTGCAAATAAGACGTGCGTATAAACGTAGTAAGAGACAAGAGAGAATGATGGTGTTGCCAGTATCAACATGAAAAATTTATTATAGCTAACATACTGTTTATGCATATGAATTTTTAACATACGTTTGTTAGCCTTAAAGTCTTTGGTAGCTGACGTGAACTTCAAGCCTCAAGTAAGTTTTTTTTTATGCATATGGCTGTAAATCTTTATCAATTATGAAACCTAAATATTTTATGTGATCAACCTTTTCTTGATTGTTGATTTTAAAAATATTGTTGCTGTCCGTATTTATTTCCATTATTTTCGTTTTGTTTTCATTTAATTTAAGTTTATTCATGTTAAGCCACTCAATTACATTTTCCATTTTCTGTGTCAGGTATTCATAGCATTGTTCATATAACTCCTTCCATGAAAATAAGTGTATCATCAGCATACATAACAACTTCACTTTTCTTTAATATGGTCGGCATATCATTTATATATATAATAAATATATATAAAATAGGATGTGTGTATGTATGTATGTATGTATGTAACGTAATGGCTCCAAAACTTTTTGTCAGTTGTTCGTATTTTCGAGAAGAAGGTTTTTTGTGGAAGAAAATTTTGGGAAATCCCTCCAGAAATGTCGAAAAATTGGAAAAATCGAAAATCGAGTTTTTGTATGAAATTTTGTTTGAAATTATTCCTTAATGGCTTTTTAAATAAAAAAATAAAAAGTTTGTCTGAAGACTTAAAATTGAGGCGAGGCGGAGTTCGCCTGGTCCGCTAGTAATAAATAATAATGCTCCCAAAATTGATCCCTGTGGTACGCCGTAGTCATTGCTCTTTATGTCTGATTTTGCTTTGTTTGCTTTGGTAATTTGCTTCCTGTTTGTTAAATAAGACTTAAACCATTGTAGTTCTTTTTCTCTAACTCCACATCTATATAATTTTTGCAGAAGTAGACTTCTTTCAATGGTTTTGAACGCTCTTTTAAAATCCAAAAAAATGCTTACCATCTTTTTGTTTTTTTTTCAATTTTTTTTCCATCTGTTTATTAAAAAGTTTAATGCCGTTTCGCATGAGAATTTTTTTCTGAAACCTGATTGGTACTTTCAATATATTGCTCCAATTGATCATTTACCACTTTCTCTAATATTTTTTCGCATGTTTTAAGTGTGTTTACTGGTCTAAATTCCTCGCATTTTTTAGTATTTGCAACTTTTTCAATTGGTGTTACCATTAATATTTTCCAGTTTTCAGGAAACCCACCGATTTCCATGGATTTGTTAATTATATCAAGGAGAAATTTTCCTACTATATTCCAGCTGTTCAAAATCATGTTAATTGATATTTTGTTGTAGTCCGTTTTGTTTTTCAAATTTTTGCATATTTTTCGTAGTTCCTCCAATGTTATTGACCGAAACTTAAATTGAGAGTTTATCACAGGTATTTCATTTACATATTGCACATTTTTTATATCATCTCTAATACATTTTATACTACTTATAAAGAAATTATTAAAATTATCGGCTATTTTGAGATCTTGTTATTCTTTTTCGTTAAATATCACAGATTTAATTTCATTTTGAGATCTTTTTAAAATGAGTTTTTTAATTTCCCTCCACATTACTTTTTAATCTTTAACGTTATTTATTTTACTATTTAAATATTTATTTTTTTCAATTTTGATTTTGTAATTATTTCGCGTTAATTTATATATTCCCATGCGTCATTAGTATTCTGAATTTTGGCTATTTGGTATTTACAAATTTTATCCCTTTTCATACGTCTCATTTCTTCATTAACCCATTTGCATTCATTATACTCTTCAACAGTCTTTAACTTCGTTTGATTTTTTACTGCATTTTCTAAGCATTGATCGAAAAAGTTTACATTATTGTTTAAATTGCCATTTGTATTAAATTGTTGTATATTCATTATTTGTCTATTATATTTTAATTTATTGTACTTAAATATTTCAATTTCTTTAACATTTTTTGGACCACAATTGTGTTCTGAGTTATTAATTGATATTTCGATTGCTTCATGATCGGAAACTTTATTTGAGTTACTGATATTTGCCATTATGTTCTTACTATTCGTTATAATGTAATCAATTAATGTTCTTGAGCTCCGTGTTATTCTCGTGAAGTCTTTCATTATCTGTTTAAGGCCACTGTCATCTAGTAAGCATTTTAGTTGTTCTTTATAAAATCCTTCTATACACCAATCTATGTTAAAATATCCTGCTATTATAATATCACAGTTGACTTCATTTATTTCGTCTAAAACTTCATCAAACGCCATTATAAACTCGTGTTCTGCACTACTGGGTGATCTATAGACAGCCGTTGTTATAAATTTGATGTTCTTATATTTTGCTACATATGCAGATATCCAAAATTTTTGATTCATCCACTTTTTCAACGATCTTTCTCATGTTCCATTTCTTTTTGACATATATTGTTACTCCACCCGTCCTTGTTGAGTTGGATAATGTTGCAAATTGGTTGTATCCTGTTAGTTACGTTTCTTCCTCCTTTACATTTTCCGTTAAGTGTGTTTCGGTTAGTATAATAAATTCATGTTTTTTTGTTTCTTTTATTACTTCCAGTTGGTTGTAATTATTTATGATCCCTTGAATGTTAGTGTATATACCGCATATCTGTCTTGATTGTTATCCTGTAATCTCCCATCTTCTTTTTTTCGCGTTTAGTTTATGCATTTATGCATTTATTTCAAACTTCTTGACTACACTCATTGGATCTCTGGCTTCCATGACATTTATAGGAAATCTCTTGATATTTACATACTGATGATTTATGATTGTATCCTTTGCACTTAGAACATTGTATAACATCAGTACCATCGTACAGATATTTCACTTTCAATAAGAAAATCATTTTGTTTTATAAGCTTTTCAATAATCTCATTTTCAGTTAGTTTAAATGTCATACCAATTAGTTTTACTTTCATTACAATTTGGTTAGGTACTTTAATTTCATATGATTCACCCATTCTATTTTGAATTGTTTCTTTTATTTTTTCTCTTTCTTCATTACTTTCACTCTGAATTACCACAGATCCGTTCCTCCTTTGTTCTATATTTACTATTTTGAAATCCACAGGATTAACCTTCTTATTTAAATCTTCTTTAGTTTTAAAAACATTCTGTTTTCCCTTTGTTTAACAATAAGTGGGTTTTGTTTATATTTATCTGGCATCACTAAGTGCATACGAGAAAGACATTTTATTTGATTTGGCGGCTGTTTCTTCGATTGTTTTTTTTATTTCATTACATATTGGTTTGTTTGTTTCTTCAATACTGTTACACAATTCTTTATTCTTATTTTGTTGTTCATTTATTACACCGCATAAGTTTTTTATTTCTTTTACAATAATATCGCTGGATTTGTGAGCTTCATCTATTTTTTTTTAAACGTTCATTGTATCTTCTTTTCTTCAAAAGTTCTTCTTATAAAATGAACTAATCTATGAGTTTGTTCAACGGTACTATGCTGACTTCTAAAACCAAATTGATGGTCCGGTATGCACTCATTATCAGGTACAATTGCGCAGGGGTGGTTTACACTCAACGGGTGTTTTAAGTTTTTTAGCAGCGCCACAAGGAGTAATTAGATGCTGCTGTGACATCGAGACCTTCCAGATAGTTTTTAAGAGATGCAGATTTTTCAGATTGTAACGACACGTTTCCGCTGGTTGCTGGGATAAGCTCAGCGGGGTCCAGGGTCGTGATAATCGTACAGTAATTAATATAAAAGAATCGGAAATTTCACTCAACGTTATAAAAACTCTTTATTGAGAGCACGTTCAGTTCGGAGAGTAACGCCGCCTGTTTAACAGAACCCAGCGCGCGTGGTAATCAAGCGCAAAGTACTACACTAAACTCAGAGTCTCTTAGTTGTAAGTAAGGCCACAAGAAATACTCCTTGCGGTCCGTCACAACAACAACCACTCAAGAGCGTGAGCTGGTAAGAGAAAGGCACAGCAGAGATGTGATCGGCAATCCACGAGAAATACTCCTTGCGGATTGTCCACCAAAATCTCTCACGAGCGCTGACTGATAGTTGCAGAACCTGTGATACCACAAGAAATACTCCTTGTGGTACTCAAGCACCAACAACAACCACTCAAGAGCGCGAGCTGGTAAGAGAAGAGTACAGCAGAGATGTGGTCGGCAATCTACAAGAAATACTCCTTGCAGATTGTCCACCAAAATCTCTCCTTGCACTATTTTTGGCAAAGTGCTTTTGCTTTAAGATCTAACTATGGGAAGAGGCCTACGCACAACACCCAAGGGAGATCTTACAGCTTCGCGAGCTGCCCACAAACTTCCCATTTTTCAATGATGTCGTGCCTTTTATACCCAGTTTTCTTACACACAAACACACGCACATTGTGTGGTGTTACCATAGCATGCTTTGAATGGTTGTACCTTTCTCGTATTAAGGGTTGTATTTAAACAATGTTAATCCAACATTTGAAGTACAGATGGCGTGACTCTCGTCCGTTAGTTTACATATGAATTTAACTTAATATAAATAACTTAGGAGTAAAAAAAAAAGCATTTCATTAAAAGAATTCATTAATAATCTAACAATAATATAATAAGAAATATTTTAGCTACTTCATGTGTAGACAAAAACAAGTATAACCCCTTTTGTCGTTACAAGATGCTAGCAACTCTTGGAGTCGTTTAGTGCATTCTTTAAGTCTGATTTTATGTTGTGGTGATCTGTGCTGTTGCCATTCCCTTCTAGCTCTTCTTTTTTCACATACGAGACGTTCAATATCCGTAAAATAAATTCTACTAAACCCAGTCTGCGGATGGGAGGTAGTGGCATGTTTAGCAGCCTGTTTAATATTCTCGATAAGATTGGCAATGTTAAATTCAATATCATCGAAGTTCTAAGCTTGATGTTTTCCGTACAATGACTACTGAGGTATTTTTTGAAGCCCAGCCAATTAACACGATTTATCATCTTCACATATGGGTGAGCTAAGTCACTTCTTAGTGGGCTACAAACTGTAACGATCGTGGGAGAGTGATCGGAGGAGAGATCAAGAGAAGCTTCAACATGATTTAAATCCATAGATATATTTTTCACGACGCCAAAATCTATAATATCCGGAAATTTTTATATGTCTGTAGGCCAGTAAGTGGGCTAACCGCTCGAAATGACGTCCAAGCTCATTCTTGAAGTTGTGTTGGACAAACGCTCGACTTGTAAAAATCCTCGTATTGATCATCAGTGAAAATCTGGGAGGGGAGTAAATTGATGATATCACGAGATTTGTACAAAAATTGTCGATGCAAATATTTGTTGCTTGTAGATGGTATTCACTAATGTTCTCAAGAATATAGTGCTTAAATCTTGACTTTATTAGAATTGCTGATTTTCCGCATGCTCTTCCTCTCGGGTCCTTTGAATCATATAAGGTGTAGCCATTCATTTTAAGAAGGCTTCACGAAGTCAGACGAGTCTCAGATACCAGATACCGGGAGGAAGTGCTCAAGTTCATTTTTATGTTGGCGAATGCCGTTTGCGTTCCAGAAACATACTTTTAACGTGTCCATGGCTAATGCTTGAAGCAGTGTATTCTGCATTGGCAGTATTTCTTGCATCATGCTAGTCATATTTTTTTAAAGTTTTTTATAGTTTGCATCTGCTATCAATAATAGATTCAAGGCGAATGAAATTAAAGCTTGGGTTTGCATATGTTGTGTTATTTGGTGGTGACATTTTTTGTATGGGAATAGAGTTGATCTTCGCAGCGCACAGAGGAGTATTTGACCCAAAAAGCTGGCCAAAAAGGCAAAAATTAATTTGATGAAATCCTAAGAAGTAATTACGCAGATCGATAGAAAACAAAATTCTACATCATATCATGCATTTTAAAGATTGTAAGTTAAGATTTGTAGTTGTGGGACACTGTTAAAGTCAGGAAAGTAAAGAAAATTGCATTCGTTTTTATTGAATTTTTTCGATTTCAAGATATTTATATATATGATATGATATTTTTTGTGGCTAAACGAATAGAGGTATTACATTGATTTTTTTTTACCTGAAACATTCCATAAGCAGCTATTTTTAATATTTAAACAGAAAAAATTATCTGAAATATTTATTTTAAAAATATTAATTATAAAAAAAAATTATACATACATATATACATATATAAATTCATACCAAAAAAAAGGAAAAGTTTTTTGAAAGTGAGGTTAGCTGTTCTACAAATAATGTTATATACCACAATAAAATATGAGATCTCTAATTTAAGAAAAAAGAAAAAAAGTTTGCGCAAGTTTGCGCCATTATTTTTGGTGATTTTTTGAAAATGTTATCTTTTTTTCTATTTTTGCTCATAAGGCACTTTTTCTTATACTATATTGTCATCATAAACTTTTGTGTTTTTCGAATTATAGATGTGAAATATTATTTCAATCACTTTTAACAACTACCAATGTGATGGATTATCCGCCCTTAAAAAAGGAATTTCTTAAAATTCGGTTCTTAGTTCATAAATTCAAATTTACTAACTGTCTTATCAGGAATAATTATAAGCCAACCACACGCATACACACCTATACCTGCGGTCTATATAAGACTTGATCGTCTCCAGGACACTTTAGCTTTGTACTACATACCTAATTTAAAAGCGTAAAAATCAAAATTACATTTAAAAACGGTATAGGTATATAAAAAATGCACCCAAGTATCAGGTTGTTAACTAAGTAAGGGGAAAATGCACTTTGAAAAATACACTCTTATTATAAGAGTTTTGCAACTTTGAGAGATAACATGGAAATGATGTTCTAAATAGGTTATTTTTGAGCAGTGACCCTTTTTTAAGCTGCAATACACAAAAGACACGACAGATAAAAAAGTCTTTTTCATCCGATACTATTAAACTACTTCTTCCTGATACGGGTGATGCCGCCCATGATGAAATACGTATGACATGATCATAATTTGAACTTTTTAATTAGTTTAATTTTTTCATGTGATGAGTATTTAATAATATAAAATAAATATTAAAAGTGAATATGTTTTTGTTTATTTGGTTGTATATCCCTTATAGGAAGCCAAGCTACGAGACCAATTTTTTTAATATTTAATATTGGATAAATTATAATTTTGACAAGGGTGACATTGTAGCATCCATAAAAAGCTGTTTTATTTCCCTGTATCTACACAACTACAATAGTTCGACTATCTAAATTTAAGTTGCTATTAGAATAAAGTACAGTTGCAAACCAAATTTTGGCGGAATGCGAGGGGGAGACCGGCATACGTAATAATAAATAATTTTTCTAAAAATACACAACAATCGTGTAGCGCGGCATACCGTGTACGGATAATAAATAATATATATATATATATATATATATATATATATATATATATATATATATATATATATACATATATATATATATATATATATATATATATATATATATATAAAATTAAATAATTTAATTTTATATAATTAATAATTTAATTTTATATAATTATAATTTTATATAATTATAATTTAATTTTATATATATATATATATATATATATATATATATATATATATATATATATATATATATATATATATATATATATATATATATATATATATATAATTAAATTCTCTTCAAAAAGAGAAAAAATCTAGGTAGGTGGTGGGTGTCAAAAATAACACTAACCCAATAATAACCTGCCACTAAATTCTTTCTATCAAGCTAAAGCTAAAACTATCAAAAAAGTTAAACTTTTAAAGCAAAAAAACAAGCTTAATAATTTTGGCCAGCTTTTTGGGTCAAATACTCTGTGCAGCGTCAGCATACGATACTTGTGTAGTGATTGGTTGGCCATTAGAGGATAAGTAGCGGAGTACGTATTTCCCGTTTGCGCTGAAGTTACTTTAGGCTTTTTTTCATTTTCATCTACAGCGGCATAAGCCGATATGTTGCTCTGGGATTTAGTACCGTCGGTATAGATAAGTCACCAGTTATTGTTTTTTAAGTAATTCTTCCGTTCATACAGCTGGTTGAGGAATGCACTCTTTTTCTTATTGAAAGTTGTTAGCGAAAGATCAAAGCAGGTGTTTTCCAGTTTCCACAGTGGTTCATTCATGTGTTTTTTCGTTAAGACGAGTGGTACTGATAACTCTGTACATAGTGACAGGGATAGAGCTATAGCAGATTTGATAAGTTTGGGTTTTTTCGCAGTGATTATGGAGTAGATGTCTTTATCTAATAGAGAGTTTGTGCTATTGAGAAGTTTGGGCAAGATTCTGGACTTTACTTCGTATATTCTGTCAGTTAATGGTGGGAAGTTGACCTCGAATAGGATGTTTTCGATGGGGGTTCTAAACGCATAAACGCAAGGTCTGGCTGCCCGATGATAAACTGATTTTATAATGTTGATGTTGGTTTTGCAACTGTTCCCGTATATGCAAAGGCCGTAGTCGATTGTACTTAATATCAGTGTTTTGGTGAGGTAAATTAATATGTTTATGTGGATGTTGTATCTTTAATAATAGCTGGCAACACTAAAAATGCACTTGCCATCTAGAAACTTCTATTTTCTATATAATATACTTAATAGTATGTAAGTGTGAGTAATGGAATAAGTGAGAAAGAAATAAGAACGCGTGTTTCAATTTATTCAAAGATATAACAAATTGGCGACGAGCAAAAAAAAAAAATCATAAAACTGAAAGATTTAGAGAAAAAAAAAAAGAATTAAATTCAATAGGGCAATTTATGAAAAAAGATGGATGCGGGACAGTTTCAAAAATTGTTGGAAGTTTTCAATAAAAATCAGCGTGAATTAGTTGATTTATTAAAAACGAACACTACAACGCAACAGGAGCAACAGCGATTCCAACAAACGGTGCCATCGTTACAGGCAATGATTCCACCGTTTGAAAACTTTGATTTGAACAAACAAAACTTCAAACTTTACCGTCAAAGGTTTGAAAACTATTTGACAATGAAAGGAGTGGCAAGTAATAAGACAGTATGCCACCAAATGCTGATAAATTCCATTGGTTCCTCACATTTCAAGCTACTTGT
The DNA here is from genome assembly GCA_963681545.1 of Germaria angustata. Taxonomy (NCBI): domain Eukaryota; kingdom Metazoa; phylum Arthropoda; class Insecta; order Diptera; family Tachinidae; genus Germaria; species Germaria angustata. Next base: position 44,394,916 of record OY813002.1, on the reverse strand, counting down.
ATGTCTTGTAGCTCCGAAAACAATATCGGAAATAACATACGACGAATTAGTAAAGAAAATGGAAAATCATTTGTGTTCTGAAAAAAAACATATTAGTTCTACAACATCGGTTTCTCTACGTATCAGAGCGAAGAACAATCGTTGGCCGATTCTGTGGCGTTGCTCCGGAGGCATATTACAGAGTGTAAATTTGTCTCAACATGCGATTGTCAAGCCGACATATCTAATATTTTTCTAAGAGCACAATTCATTCGAGGCCTTAAAGACAATACCATTCGCGAGCAACCCCTACAGTCGGAAGAGTCAAATTTCGAAAAAATTGCTCAAAAAGCAATGTCTTTAGAAGAATCCAAAATCGATAGCCGGGAGATTAATTCCAAACAGCCCATTAATGTTAATGACGTCAACAGGGTACATTCCAGGACTACAAGTTAAAATCGACAAAAAAATCGTTCACGTTGGCGGTCGTCTTCAAGAGGCACAACACGCTCAAAGTCAAAAACAGATTACGTTCAGTTGGGAATCGAATTATGTATAAGATGCGGTAGGGACAACCACAAGTTGATGCAGTGTCACACCAATCCCAGTAAACTCAAATGTAAGGCCTGTGGTAAAACGGGTCATGTTCAAAAGGTAGTATGTTTGAAAACGTTAATTAACACAACAAATAATAATTCAATTGCGACGAAGAATAATCCCGATGAGTCTGTGTACAAAGTATATGGCATTAATAAAGTTGTTGACATATGTATATCACAGCAAAGAAGATAACAAAAGAGATGACGATAAGTACATCGTATCCGTCGAAATGTTTGAAGTCGACTCCGGCGTTAAATACACGTTAATAACGAAAAGTCAATACGAACAGCTGAACATAAAAGATCAATTGCAACCATCATCAATAGCATTTCGGTCCTATACTAAAGAGATTGTAATTCCCTATGGAAAAGTTAGAGTACAAGTAAAATACAAGAGCAGACAGTCAACGAAAGAAATATATGTAGTACCTAATAATTATGATACATTATTGGGACGAATTTGGATCCGTCGTTTGTGTATTGTTCTCCACGAAATTGACAAACAGCCCGTAAGCGAGATTCAAAACATCCGTCTGAATAATGTTCAATCTATTACTGACATAATTAATCCTCCTTATTATGATTGTCGACGTCGACGTCACACCAAGTCGACATAAATATATTGGCAATTGTGGGATCGTTATCGAGAACTTTTAAATATTATTTATTTATATTTTTTATAAAATTACAATTGGCCAACAATATTAGTTTATTATTGCCTACAAGGAGTTCAGAACTGCTGTCTTTTTTACTGTCGACTTGATGTGACGTCGACGTCGACAATCATAATAAGGGGGAATATGTTTCCAACTGTGTTTTCCCAAAATGTAGGATGTGTACCAAACTTCCAAGTAACGCTTCAATTGCGTAAAGATGCAAAGCCCGTGTTTTACAAAGAAAGAGAATTGCCATTTGCGCTCCGTGAAAGGGTGGAAAAAGAATTAAATCAGCTAGAAACATCTGGAATTATTTCGAAAGTTGAAAGATCTGACTGGGGATCACCACTTGTAGTCATACCAAAACCAGATGGTAGTATACGTCTCTGTGTCGATTATAAAATCGGCCTAAACCCACAATTAGTTTCGGCAAATTATGCAATTCGCCGAATCGATGACATTTTAAATAGCCTCAAAAGCGTATTTGCACTTAAAAGTTAGCGAAGATCCAGTGAAGTACAAACTATGTCAACCCACAGGGGCACATTTAGGGTAAATCGTTTATCATTTGGAATCAAAACGGCACCCTCGGAGTTCAACCGTATTATAGAACAAATTTTGTTCGTAGCATTATTTTGATGACATTATAGTTCATGGGGCTAATATATAAAAAATAAATTTAATTGAATGCCTTCAACGTCTAAAAGAACACGACTTACATGTTAACAAAACAAAATGTTCATTTCTTCAAACCCAGATTGAATATCTGGGCCATGTTGTTCAGCATAATAAAATTCTAAAATATCCGGTTAAGATCCAAGCAATTATCAATATTCCTCGACCGACGTCTGTTGACGAGGTGAGATGATTTTTAGGAATGGTAAGCTACTACGCACGTTTTATTCCCAGAATGTCTTCGATCACATTTCCACTACGTCAGCTACTGCAGAAGAAGCACAGATTCAAATGGACTACTGAATGTGAAGCAACATTTTTGAAGCTCAAAAACGCAATGTATTGCGAACAAATATTAAGGCCGTTTGACCCTGAATTACCTGTAGTTGTGGCATGTGACGCAAGCCCTACAGGGGTAGCGGGAGTGCTATTCCATATTGAAAATGGTGAAAAAATTCCAGTTGCGTTTGCGTCCAGATCCCTGACCTCGGCTGAACAAAATTATAGCCAATTGGATCGGGAAGCATTAGCAATAGTTTTTACAATAAATCACTTCTTTATATATCTGAACGGTAGAAAATTCCAGCTTGTCATAGACAATATGCCCTTAACCCGTATCTTCCACCAGCACAATAAGATGCCACCGATCACTTCAGCACGGTTGTTGCGGTATGCGGAATTTCTTTCGGGTTTCGATTACGAAATTGTTCACAAAAAGGGATCAGAACATAAAAATGTTAACTGTCTTTCGCGTGCGATTTAAAAAGTAGAAAAGTCATTATTGGATAAAATTATTAACGAGGAAGTAAATCAATTATGCACATTGTCAGTTTATGAAATTTCAAGCGAATTTATAAATGCTGAAATTTTGAAAAAGGAAACAGCAAAGGATCCGGACCTCGCCATTCTTATGAACGTATTACTTAAAAGCTGTGGAAATGACGATCAAAGCCAATTTACATTAAACAATGGAATAATATTCAAAGGACAACGAGTGCTTATTCCAAAGAGTCTTCAGACTCAATTATTACAAGAACTTCAGAAGACGCATTCAGGCATCACAAAAATGAAGCAGCTAGCTAGGAAATACTGCTACTGGAAGGGTATAGACCGCGATATTGAAAACTTGGTAAGGTCTTGTGAAGCATGTGTTCATATTCAAGCAAAGCCGGCAAAAGCACCAGCCAGCCGAAAACTGGGAGAGGATCCAGATTGATTATGCCGATCCATTTCAAGGTCACTTTTTCTTAGTCGTAATAGACGCAAAATCTAGATGGGCCGAAGTAAAAATTTTTAACAATGCTCCGACAACGAAGTCAACAATTAATCTGCTGTCCGACATATTTGCAAATCATGGTTTTCCAATTATAATGGTATCGATAACGCAACGATTTTTACCAGCGACGAGTTTAGAACATACTGCAAAAATAACGCCACATTTCAAAAACTAATTGCACCAGGTCAACCAAGTTCAAACGGATTGGCAGAACGTAACATACAAACCCTTAAGCGGAAGTTGAACGCTATGGCGTCAGAACAAGGGTGCCTTCATAGTAAAGTAAACACAATTCTACAAATATACCGCGCAACCCCTCTCGCGTGCGGAAAAAGTCCCGCAGAACTCTATTATAATCGACAAATGCGCACACGTCTCGACGCGATAAAACCAACACATAATTTCAAAATGTCAAAACCTATCCCTGGTGTGCGCCACATAAGCGTGGGAGACAGGGTGCAAGTATTGCACATGAAAAACAACAAAACTGTTTGGAAGACTGGATCTGTTTTACGAAAATACGGACAATTACGTTATCTTGTACAGCTCGATGATGGTTATAAGTTAAAGCGCCATATTGATCAATTAAAAGCCACCAAAGTGCAATCTCGCAAAGTTCACTTTGCTCCGGAAGTTAAAAATAACGAGTCTAGTTAATCAGCAGAGATTGTTGTATCTTTAATAATAGCTGGCAACACTAAAAATGCACTTGTCACCTAGAAACTTCTATTTTCTTTATAATATACTTAATAGTATGTAAGTGTGAGTAATGGAATAAATGAGAAAGAAATTAGAACGTGTGTTTCAATTTATTCAAAGATATAACAGTGGACAAAGCTTTTAGCCGTTAAGTATTGTATTATATTTGACCGGGATAATATTGAGTTCTTTAGTTGGCTGGTGGTCCCTCCAGTTATACTTTCTGGTGGAAAACTAATCCCAGTAACCGCAGTTTATCTACATTTTGTATTGCCACTCCACCAACTTGAACGATATTAACATCAGAGTCGCAGTAATGTTCTCTGCAAATGTGCAATTTTTTTGTTTTCTGCATAGAGATCTTTCCTCCAGAGTAGTTGGTCCAGTTTTTTATATCTTGAAGAATTTTGTGTAAAACATCACTGGTTTCTCTATTGTCGTTTTTTCTGCTGATGACGTATAAGTCGTCGGCTTACAGGCAGTGATCTATATAACGGTTTCTGTGAATAATCTTGCTAATTTCGTTGAAAGCAATTTGAAATAGTAAAACTGATAACGGCTATCCCTGGGGAATACCATTCATCAAAGGGAAGGTTTTTGACGTTTGTCCATTAATTCGCACCTGTTAAAAAAGACTTAGCGAAGTTAAATATCCTAGGTCCAATACTCCATGCTCTTAGAGCACCAAGGATCACGTCGAGTCCAATTCTATCAAATGCTTTTTCAAAGTCAATCGATAGAATTGTTATGTGGTTCCTTGCAGATAGAGCTTTTGTGACTTGGTAGTCTATATGCAAGTTTTTTTTGTATTCCAAAAACCAAGAAAGTCTAGTAGCACCGATTCTTTCAATGATTTTGGAGAGACATGGAAATAACGAGATGGGGCGTTGGGTAACTAGATTTGGCGATAGGGACTATGATGGATTGTTGCCAGGAATGTGGAATGGCGTCGCTTTCAAATATAGTGTTGTACAAGTCAAGTAAAGTTACCTTACTTGGTGTAATAGGGCTTTTACCATCTGATAGGATATGCGGTCGTGTCGGGGAGTAGTTCCCTTCACTTAAGCAGTTCGTGAGTTCTTGCAAGGTTATTGGACTTTTAGCAGTTGTGCCGTCTTATATTCTGTGTTGCTTACGGATAAATTGAGTGAGCGCTTTGCAGTGTTAAATGCCAATGGGAAGTTTGAATCGGACGCAAGTTCGGCCCAAGTTTTAGCAAAGTGGTTTGCAATTTTTGTTGAGTCAATTAAGCACTCGTCTGGTGTGTCTATTGCTTTTATATTTTATATGGTGGGGGAACCTCTATGGGTGATTCTGTTTATTTTTGACCAGATACTTGATATTGAAGTGTTTCTGTTTATAGATTTTGTGAATTTTTCAAAACAAGAGGACTTAGCAAAGTTTATTTCTCTGCGGAATTTAGCGTTATCTTTTTTATACTGTATTAAGTTGTCTTGTGTTCGGTTGGTTTTGGAATGTTGCCAGCTTTTCATTTTTATGAAATGGACTCCACCATGGAACCGGTACATGATCTGTTTTTATAGGTGGCTTTGATTGGGGAATGTGAGCGTTGGTTGCAATACGTATGGACTTAGTAATGATGGCCGCGTCTTTATTGCTGAATGATGAAGGATGATGTTTTAGTAATTCTATTTCTGCTTTCTGAGTATATTTTTTCCAGTCTGCTAAGTGAAGTAGAAATCTATTTGTGTTCGTTGGTACATTTGTTTCTTTAGACACTTTAATTGATATTTTGATTGGGAAATGAACGCTGCCATGTAAATCATTGAGGATAGTCCATTTTGTTAACGGAAGAATGATACATCTGGTGTTGTGAGATGAGAAATGTGGGGGATTGCCGTCGTTTAATATGCACAAGCCAGTCTGAAGAATTACGTTTTCTAATGAAATATCTCTATTGTTGTTTTGTGGAACCCCACATAGTGTTCCAGCCATTGAAGTCCCCCACTACTAGTACTGGAGTGTGGAACGAAGCGATTATATTAATTATTTCTCTAGGATATATGTCCTGATTGGGTGGTATGTAAAACGATAAAATGGTAATTTTTATATTTAAATTTATTTCAACTGCTATAATTTGGTATTCTGAGTTAACGGGGATCAGTTTGTGCGGGATATTGGATTTGATGAGTATTCCAGCTCCCTGCTTCGAAGTAGTATTGTGTGGAGAGTTTACAAAATAGCCAGTAAAGTTTCTAGGTGGTATAGGTGTAAAGTTATACGGGCAATGTGTTTCCTGTAATGATATGAAAGTTGGATCCATCTCCTTTAAAAGTAATTGGAGGTTGTGGTAGTTATTACGAAAGCCGTTTATGTTCCATTGCAAAATTATAAGGTACATTATAATTTGCGGAAAAATGCATGTGCACATACGCACGCATATACATATTTGAATACATACATACGTGCGCGGAAATGCACTTAACTGAATTTGTACTGGTGATGGATGTTAAATTAAATTAAGTTGGTGTTATGCTCCATATTGAGACTACGTTGAAAAGGATTGCATCGTGTCGCTGTCAGAGTCAACCACGTCGGTGGATGGAATGAAATAGCTATTATCATTAATCAGTGTTTGAGTTAAATGCGAGATCGGTGAAGTAAAACTGTCTGTGACAGAATTGTGCGGTAGGTGTTTATTGGCTTCTTTGTTGTTGTTTTTGTTGTCTGTTAAAGTTGTAATTTTTTGTACTTTATTATAATCTGTTCGTTTGGTGTTGCTGTTAGCTGTTGAAGTTGTTGTTTTTTGCGCTTTAATATCGTCTGTTGTTTTGTTGATATTTTTGCTTTGTATTTTTTCTTTGATGTTTGCTGTTTCCGATTGTACTGACGTTGATTTAGTATTATTGTTAAGTTGTTTTACGGGTGTTGTAGTGTTTTTATTTAAAATGTTGCGTGCTGATGATATTTCAGCTGTTTTTGAAGAGGTGCCACCTGTAGCATCCTCATGATTGGTTGCGTGGTTGGAGGTGGTAGCTGCGTACTCGTATGTGTTGACTGGGGGTGTACTTTGTATCGGGTTTAGTTCTCTATATTTACGGCGAGCTTCACCTATGCTGCAGTAGCTTTTTGTTTTAATTTTTAGAATCTCTTTTATCTGAATATAGCGTGGGTAGTTGTTGTCTGTTGAAGAATGTTGTTTAGAGCAAATTGTGCAAAAAGTTCGAGAATATTCCACAGGTTCATAGGGAGGGAGGCTACATGTAGAACATTTGGCGTTTCCTTTGCAACGATTTTTTGTATGGCCCAACTTTTGGCAGTTCTTGCATCTCATTGGGTTGGGAAAATAATGTTCAACTCTGCATTTATACCATGCGATATCAACTGATGTGGGCAGACGGTATAGATCAAATGTGATAATTATTTTTCCAGAAGGTATACGAGATTTACCATCTTCGCTCGGTTTTTTAAATTTTGTACACATCAGTAACACCTTGATCGCTCATTTCATGTACTATTTCTTGCTCTGGAATTGAATTTAAGCAGGGTGCGTATATAACACCTTTTACTGAATTTAACGTATGGAGTTTTCATGAAACATTAAAACCATGAAAATAATTGAAAACGCAAAAGCATCATCTAGAAAAAACAATATAACACATAACAACAACTCTGTATCCAATTTCACGATCAACGCAATCTCTAATCAGAGATAACAGTTACTATATACCATCTCTCACCGAAGAAACTCTCGACGGAGTAATGATGGACCTTTCGACACCTTAAATCACCTAAAATATCCGCCTAATTACACGAGCCGTGGAGTTAATAACCGCAAGTATGGATTTCGTCATGCTACAATGGAATATGAACGGCTTCAGGAACAACTATCACAACCTCCAATTGCTTATAAAGGAAATGGATCCCAGCTTCATCTCACTACATTAAACCCATTGCGCCCACAACTTCACCCCAATTCCACCCAAATACTACAGTATCTACTTCGTAAACTCAGCTAACAACCACATTTCAAAACAAGGTGTTGGAGTTTTTAAAACACCCCATAAACCACTCCCCGTTAACTCCATGTATCAAGTAGTCGCAATAGAAATTAACCTCAATATAACATTTACTCTTTTATCCTTCTATATACCACCTAACCAAGACATATCTATTCTCAAAATAAGTAATATAACTTCATCCTTCAGTACCCCGTTAATAGTTGTTGGGTATTTTAATGCCTGGAACACTATCTGGCGATCTGCAAGGAATAATAACAGAGGAGTTCTATTTGAAAGTATAATACATCAATATAATCTTAGTGTTTTGAATGATGGCAACCCCACGCATTTCTCTACCCGCAATACGTTTACCAATATATATGTCTCACTCTGCTCGATCAAGTTACTACCGTTAACATCATGGACTATCTTCGACGATCTTCATAGCAGTGATCACAACCCAATAAAAATATCTATTAAATTGTCAGAAGCAAGCAGTAATCCAATTAAAACAAAAACATTTTTAATCCACCTAGCTGACTGGCAAAATTTTTCTCGAAAAGCCTAAACTGAAATTTGTAGACGCCTTCTCACCTCATCAAGCAATAGAGATGCAGCAACAATAACTAAATCCATTCGTACTGCAGCCAACTTACACATCCCACAATCAAAACCCTACATAAAAACAGACCGTGTCCAAGTCCCCTGGTGGAATCAAACCCTAGCAGATTTACAGAAACAAAAAATGAGGAAATGGCAGTATTTTAAAGTTAACCCAACTCTAGATAACCTAGTACCCTATAAAAAACGAATGCTAAATTTCGCAAGGAAATAAGAAACGCAAAACGCCACAGTTTTCAAAACTTTACAAAAACAATAAACCGAAACACAAAACAGCAGTCATGGAAGAAAATAAATAGAATCACACAAGAATTTACTCACAAATATCAGGGCAATAGACACTCATAACGAGACCCTTATTGATCCTTTTAAAATTGCAAATTAGTTTGGTAGAGTTTGGGCGGACTACGCAGATGATGCTAATTTCGCCTCTCTGTTGAACGCTTCTAAGAACTCATCCAACATTAACATCAATTACATGCCAGATAAAAATGCACTTTTACTAGAAGATCCAGTCAACATGCTTGAACTCAACTGCTGCCTAAGTAAAGTCAAAGGTACAACCCCAGGGCATGATCGTATCTCTTACCAGATGATTAATTTTTCTGACTTTTTCTTTTATTGAAATAAATATTATTGTAATGTTTTTTGTATAATTTTTCATTACGAAGTAGGTATTATTATTAAATACAAATATAACCTTGTATATATTCTGTAAATAAATTTCATTAGTTTTAAAAAATTTATCTATTGTATATATTAATGCCTATATGAATTATACTAGAGAGCTCGTTTATGGGACAGTGTATAGTTATATGTTACTTATACAGGGTGTTTTTTTTAGAGGTATAGAACTTCGAATTGAAATAAAACACAAGAAAATCTTTTTTATGTCCATCAATTTAGCTTTATTGGAAGGATAATTTTATGCCATTAACGTTTAAATATGATTTCGGGCATGTGGCCGCCGCGGCTGGCTCGAATAAAGCCAATTCTACAGGTCCAATTTTCAACCACTTTTTCGAGCATATGGGGCCGTATGTTGGCAATAACGCCACGAATGTTGGCTTCCAAGTCCCCTAACGTTTCTGGTTTGTTGGCGTAGACGAGCGACTCCACATATCCCCAAAGAAAATAATCCAATGGTGTCAAATCACACGATCTTGGTGGCCAATTGACAGGTCCATTCCGCGAAATTATGCGCTCATCGAATGTTTCCTTCAATAAATCGATTGTGACGTGCGCTGTGTGGCATGTAGCGCCGTCTTGTTGGAACCACAACTCATCCAAATTCATGCCATGCAAAATCTTCCATAAAGTTGATGGACAAAGCTCCAATTGCTGTGCACGGTGGCGAATCGATGCATTCGGGTCCTCTTCAACACTTTGCTCTACAGCGGCAATTGTTTCTTCGGTGCGCACTGTTCGATGTCTCTGCGGATGCGTATTATCACATAGAGTAAACGTAGTGCGAAAACGATCCATGGTTAACCGAATTAATTGCTCTGATGGACGATTATGTCGACCATTAAATGGACGGAGCTTGCGGTAAACTTCGCGAACTGAACCATTATTTTAGAAATAAATTTGCACGATTTGCAAGCGTTGTTCTTTTGTCAACCTGTTCATGATGAAATGGCAAACCAAACTAAATATTAATCACTTGACAGCTGACAAAATGGCCGCCAGTTAAAAAAGTGATGCCAACTTAAAGTTCTATACCTCAATAAAAAACACCCAATACTATCTTGTTTATTTTATAGTAATTACAATAAAAATTTTCTTTAAATAAACGAAAAAAAATGATTAAAGCCCTTTCCCATTCAAGCAAATAAAAACTCCTAGAAGTGTATAATACAGCATTCGAAAGTGGCAACATCCCGCACTCCTGGAAACTGGCAATTACAGTTCCTATTCCTAAAACAAAAAACTCCACATCAGTTAGTGATTATCGTCCGACATCGCTATTACCTTGCCTTTCTAAAAATTTTGAACATATAGCTACAAGACTATCATGGCTTATGGAAGAGAAAAATCTGTTTGCCAAAGAGCAAGTAGCTTTTAAAGCAAACAAAGGATGCGATGATGCACTACTCCATATGGACTATTACATCACAAATGCGCTATCGGCTAAAAACCATGTAACAGTCTTATCCATTGACTTTGAAAAAGGATTTGATAGAATCGGCCATCACGTGATCCTATATACACTAAAATCTTGGTCTGTTGGCCCAAAAATTTTTAAATTTATTAAATCATTCTTATCAAACAGGCGCTTCAAAGTTATAATAAACGGTCATTTTTCAAAAACTTTTACCCTGACAAACGGAATCCCACAGGGATCTCCGCTTTCAGTGGTGCTCTTTCAAATCGCATTCAATAAAATTAGTAAAATTGTCAATGAACAACGTTTTGTGGACCATTGCTTCTACGCAGACGATCTATATACACTTTGCAAAAGAAACAACAATAGCGAAACAAAAGCCATTTTTGAAAAAATTATTCAAGACATTACCGAATGGGCCGAATATTCTGGCGCGAAAATTTCTTTATGTAAATCAAAAAAGCGCCACATCTGCAGAAAACACAAATGCGTCAAAACTATAATTTGAAAGAATATCTGTTTAAACTTAAAAACTCTATAAATTAATGATATTATTCGACCTTTCTTAATTAATTGTGTTAATTTATCGAGTTTGAGGTCTAAAAACAATATATTTATTTTTGATTTTTCAATATTTCGACACCCTGTGGGTGTCTTCTTCAGGAAAATTTTTTATACAATTTGAAACAAAAAACAAATGAAAAAAGTTTTTTAACCCTTTGACGACCAGGGGACATATGTGTCCCAAAAAGAAATATATGCGTTAAAAATAAACTAATACTAAAAGTATTGATATTTTTAGCTTAATGCAAAGTTAAATTATGGGTTTTTAAAATTTATAAAAAATTTGTGTGAAAAAAAAATTTTATAACTGTTTTTTTAAGAGCTAAAAAGCAAGTTTTGCACATACCGTAAACGGGATATTTAAACTGCTCTAGATCATAGACGAAATTTTCTCTTTCTTTCAAATTAAAAAATTTTGTTTAATTTAACAATATTCTACAAATTAAAATTCGGTTTTGAGATATTTCCAAGAAAAAAACTAGATTTATTAAAAAAACCCAAAGGGACACGGGTGTCCTTGTGGTCGTCAATGGTAACTTTTCGTTTGATGAATTTGAATGTAATAGTTTTTTCACACTGACAACGAAATAAGTGTTCCCAACACAAAATGGAAGAGTTTTTGATGTTACTACTGACGAAATGAAAGCATTTCTTGGTATCAATCTGGTAATGACATATCAAGTTTTACCATCCATTCGTAATTATTGGTCAACAGAACCTGATATGGGTGTACCCTTCATAAGTATTGTAATGACAAGAAAAAGATTTGAAGTTATCCGTCAAAATTTGCTCTTCACCAATAACGATGAAGAAGGAAACAGGAATGATCGGGCTTTTAAGATCAGACCTGCCATTAGTCATTTCAACAAAGCCTTTCAAAATGCAATGAACAACACATACAAACAGGCTGTCGATGAACACATGATCAAATTCAAAGGTCATAATGCTATGAAACAGTATATCAAGAACAAATAAATGGGGATTTAAGATGTGGTGTATATGTGACTCTGCTTCCGAATATCTTTTTGAATTTGATCTATACACTGGAAGAAAAGAGTATGGAACTGAATATGGACTTGGAGAATCAGTCGTGCTTCAGTTGACAGAAAAACTCACAGGTTTGGGCTCCGAGGTCTACATTGATAACTTCTTCAACTCGCCTTTGTTACAATATGACTGGAAAAAATATCAAATAAAGTTCTGTGGAACAGTAAGAAGCAACCGAAAAAATATTCCAAAAAATTTGCCTCTCGATAAGAATATGAAGCGAGGAGACATTTACACATCAAGCTTTGAGGGCATATCCTTTGTGAAGTGGATGGAGAACAGAGCTGTAACTCTTCTCACAAATTTTTTTTCGCCAGTGGAAGCAGACACCGTCAGACGTCGCATAGCTGGTAGTGCTGAGAAAATCAACGTAAAATGCCCGAAAGCTTTTATGAATAACAACAAAAATATGGATGGAGTAGATTTAATGGATCAGAGCAAGTCCTTTTATGAACTAGACCGCAAATCGAAAATAAAATATTACCTCCGGTTATTTTTTGACTTACTTGATATAAGCGTAAACAATGCCTACGTTATTTACACCGAATGTAAAGCAAAAAATCTTATTGAAGGGACTCAACTTAACTCCCTTGATTTTAGACGATTGGTCGCTGCCTATTCTTCGCGTCAGAGAGAATTTCCAATATTCCAGTCATCAAAAATCACTGTCAGCATGAGACCAGCTTCTTCGCACTCTATGCTCAAAGCCAACGTAAGAAAGAGATGTGTTCAATGCGCAAAAATTAATGTAGAAAATCGCACTAATAACTATTGTAATGAAGGCAATGTGCATCTATGTTTTACTACTAACCGTAGTTGTTTCGCAAAACATCATAATTAACCATAATTTATCGCAAAATTAAACATAAATTTTTATTCAAAGCGTATTATAACTTAAAAATGTAACCTTTATTGAAAAACCTATATATAATAAAAAAGACATTTTGGCTCCCTTAAGGACCACAGGGACACATGTGTCCCATAACAAAACTCGTTTACGCAAAATTTTTTTTCACTTTTTTGAATGGTTTTACTTTAGTTGGATTCTGACAAGCTTATTTCATATCAAAATGATAAAGGGAAAGTCCCCAGAAGCTTATGGTCCTGAAAGGGTTAAATATTTTTAATACAAAATATTGACAATTGTTGCAGATATTGTCATGGAGAAATTACTTGACAATTGTATTAATAAACTGAAAATTAAACCAAAAGTTGTTACAAAATATGTTGATGACTTATTTTGTATTATTTCGGAAGATGAAATAGAGTTTATGTTATAAACATTTAATTCATTTGATCCCAATATTAAATTTACTATTGAAAAGGAATGTAATTCTAAGCTTCCTTACTTAGACACATTAATAATAAGGAAAGAGGGAAAATTATTAACAGATTGGTACCAAAAACCAACGTCTTCTGGAAGAATCCTTAACTTCTATTCTAAACACCCTAAAAGAATAATTATTAATACAGCTAGAAACTTAATAGAAAGAGTTTTAAAAATTAGTGATTTTCAATTTCATAAAAAGAATAAAGAAATAATTGAGAATATATTAATTAATAATAATTTTCCTATAGATCTGATTTGCAAATTAATTAACCAGTATTCGTATAATACAAGACAGAGAACAAATATAGATTCTGAGCTTAAAATTTATAAATCATTAACTTATGTTCCTGGTTTATCTGAAAGGTTGGTTATATATATATATATATATATATATATATATATATATATATATATATATATATATATATATATATATATATATATATATATATATATATATATGTATATATATATGTATGTATATATATATATATATATATATATATATATATATATATATATATATATGTATATATATATATATATGTATATATATATATATATATATATATATATATATATATATACATATATATATATATATATATATATATATATATATATATATATATATATATATATACATATATATATATATATATATATATATATATATATATATATATATATATATATATATATATATATATACATATATATATACATATATAATATATATATACAGCGGTCACAAAAAGTATTCGTCATTAACTAAATTCTTAGGAAATGTTGCAACAGCGGCAAAACGGAACAAAAAAATCTAAAACTTAAAATGTAACTTACAGCAGATTACACCTGTTTTTCTTTTTTTATTGTTTTTAAGCAAAAATTAATAGTCCAAATAACAAAAATGTAATTTTATTGCGCAAAACCATAAAATACAGCAAAAAAAGTATTCGTCATTAATGTATGTATGTATGTAACAATTTTAAATTTTGGAAAAAGCAAACGGGGAAATCCCATTTTTTATGTTCTACGACA